>OX101786.1:21859707-21950751 GCA_944452715.1 Ophion slaviceki | reverse complement strand
AACAAAAATGCATATTTACCGAATTACAATGATAAGAAAAACGTTTGGGGTCCAATTGACCCCACATGCCGTCAGATATTCGTGGCGAAAGTGTGCAGCCGAAGGGTTAAGTTACGCGAGTTTGTCAAATATTTATATATATGTTTGAATATTTTTAAATGTATCGCACGGATCCCATCGTGGAACGTTTATTCCACAAATATAAAACGAATTCTACAATCTAATTGTCACTTTGTCAATTTTCGAAAACGTCAAGTTTTTCGTAAACTTCCAAAATTCTCTCGATAATTCGGTCCCTCTATCGGTGATCCTTGGCAAAAATTGGACAAATAAGTTCATCCTTGGCTGGTCCCCGCAAAACTCGTTCAAGCAGTTCCGGTGATTCCGCGAATTATTTGTCGGCCGAAAAAACGTCTACAAAAAAAATGCATATTTACCGAAATACAACGATCTGAAAAACGTCTGGGGTCCGATCGACCCCACACGCAGTTAGAGGCTCGTGGCGAAAGTGTGCAGCCGAAGGTTTAAGTTACCCGAGTTTTTCAAACATTGACATTTTTCAAATGTTTAAATTATATATATATATATATATATATATATATATATATATATATATATATATATATATATACATTTATATATTTGAATACTTAAAAAATATTTAAAATGTGTCGCACAGACATCCCATCGTGGAACTTTTCTTCCAAAAATATAAAACGAATTCTACAATTTAAAAATCGTCACTTTGCCAATTTTCGAAATCGTCAAGTTTTTCGTAAATCTCCATAATATTCTCGGTAATTCGTTCCCTGTATCGTTGATCCTTGGCGAAAATAGGACAAATGAGTTCATCCCTGGCTGATCCCCACAAAACTCGTTCAAGCAGTTCCGGTGATTTCGCGAAATATTTGTCAGCCGAGTGTTCATCAATCAGCATAATCTGTAGATTGGCGGTGGCATAGATCATGGCGAAGAGTCTGTAATATTCGCATGATTCGCGAAAAACTTTCCAGCACAAATTGCACTCGTCGATATCGAGTTTTTCCCTCTTCAGCTCGTCTCTGACGAGGTCGTGATAGACTTTGGTGAGTTTGTCGAAATTCTCTTCTCTCGTGTTGCGCGTCGTTGTGAGATAGAGTGAGAGCATAAAATCGATAGCGGGTGGTAAATAACGTATGAACTGAAAGTCGATCAAGTAAAAACCGTTGGGCCGTCCATTGGAGGGATCACGCTTCATCAGCATGTTGTTAACCCAAGGATCGCGATGACAGACAACGTTGCGATACTTGTTGGAGGTGCGCAAGAACTTGGGCAACCGCCAGGTCCAATCGGTGATCACACTTTTGATGCGTTTCTTCGATCGATCATCGAGACCGTCGATAAAATTGACGAGGGCACAGGCACCTTGTGCGCTACCGGCGATGAAATTCCGACGAGTTCGATCGTCGCTAGGGAGCATAGCCTCCACCAAAACTTTACCGTAAACTCCCTCGAGACTCTGGCCACTGTCGCGTCGCAATTTTTCATCGAGCACGATGGAACGTGAGTGCAATTTTGCAAATGTGTATAGCATCGCGACGCAATCGTCGTAATCGAAGGGTACGAACTTATCGGGCATCCCGAAGCCGTCCAAGGTCGCGTCTTCCAGGACAATTATCGCGTTATCCTTGCCGAGATAACAGTCGACTGTCCATCTTGGACCTTCGCCCTTGCCCATGCTCTTCACCAGGTCCTCGTAAAACATTATCTCCCGTTTGAACACTTCAGCGGTCACGGCGAATTCGTACTGGGGACTGACCCGAGCCGGTGGAGTTTTCGCGAAAAAAACAAACTTCTCGTCGTTACCATCGTGCAAAGCGCACACTACGCGAACTTTGTAGTACTGACCGAGATATCCGTTGGTCGATCCAACACGATCGAGACTCCAGTTCTTGATGGCAAAATCTTTTCTCCCTAACTTTCGTCGCATCATCAATGCAACATCATCGTCGTTCAAAAATTCGGTTGCCATGATTTTCTCACACCTTGTATCCAATGTGGAGACTGTAGTACTCTATTCAACTCGCTGGCATGCTCGACGAAAATGTGTCACAACGTCTGGGACATTCACCGCCGAGGAAATGCTCACGCGATCGCGTTTTCGACTCCTAGAGAGATGATGATGTTGTACCAAACGCTTATATGTAACGGCGACGGGTAAACGTTTAATCCTTTCGCGTCAAAAGTGGGGGCAACGTTGATTTAATTTATGTTCACCTATAAATATTACACAAACTCAACTTTGCAACTCTGAGTTGAATTATTAAATTCCTATCTTTGTTGATACTTCTATATCTCATGCAGTGTCTGATGTGACGTGAGATGAAACTCGATTAGAGAGCCATGCGCTCGACACTTCGTCAACCCGATCGTGTAGCGTGATGGAAAGTTACCGATGACGCATTAGATGTCATTCAAACGGCTTTTTTTATCGTTAATTCAAGAGTCTCGTTGATTAAATCGTTAATTGAAGTCTCAGTAACACGAATATCTTATTTTCAAGTAGATTTATTTCTAAACGTTTTACCAGTTTTTCAAAAGCCGTGCAATCACTCAGTACAATTTCTCGATATTGGAATATTTTTGTAAATCAAATTACAAAAAGGAAGCAATTTTGTTGGAGATATTCCATCAAGGGGGTCTTTTCAAGAAACCGTTCCAAAAAGTCGAAAAAAATCGATTGCATAAATTAGTAATGAAACATCCTAAAAATGAAATGTATTGGATAAATTAATGATGCAACATCCTAAAAATTAAATGTATTGCGTAAAGTAATAATGAAACATCCTCAAAATGAAATGTATTGCATAAATTAAAAAAAAAACATCCTTAAAATTTGTAGAAACTAGTGATTACTCACTCCGGCTATACCTTTTGTCGCTCAAGCTCGATTGATTAGCCTTTAGATTAGGTGTTGATGAATTAGATATTAACTAGATACCCCTAGCAGCTAGGGATATTGTAGAGAAATCTGAGAGTATAGATTTTTTATCACATTGTGCATGTTTAAAACAAACAACATCGTTGGAGGTAAAAAAATTCGCGGAAAATAGTTTTTTTCCGCAAAAAAATTCCAACATATCAAGAAGAATGTCCTACGTATTTCGATGTAAGATGTTATATGGATTAAAAAAATGTCAAGTCCATCGGTGAAGAATTGGCGATGTAACGCTGCCGACCGCAGGACACTATCAGACAAAGGTGACTTGCTTGATCCAACTTCAACACCTCCATTTCGTTACAAAATCTTATAAAACAAACTTGAAAAGATGCTCGAAGATATATAGAATAAAGGGAACTAAACGCCATTTTCATTCTATCAACTGGGTATCCATAAAAATGCATAAAACCAATTTTGTAAAAATGTCCACTTATGTGAAACATTTCCTTTCTTGAGGCCCCCCGCCCTATCGGTACGGGCCTGCCGCGCGGTAGTCCGCGCGCCCGCCGACGGATGGCGCTGGCCTCGACGCCGTTGTTCTCCCGTTTCTCGCAAGCGACTCACGCCCAAGGCGAGAATAAAAGGCGGACCGCGCGCCGCAAAATCAGCACCTCGCTCCGAGTTGTTTGCAGACCGTGAGTCATCCACCGCGTAGAAGCCTGCAGACCGCGACCCCTACATTCTTTTACCCTCAAACACGCCGTGAAGGTCCTGTCTCTCTACAAACCATGAAAAGTAATCCGATACGACACGTTCTTCGCCGATTTGACTACCGCGTGCTTTGTTACGATGGCTTCCGTGCGGCAAGATTAGCGCCACCAGTGCGAAAGATATCGATCCTAGGCATGTTCAGGCAAAAAATACATCGATGTTGTTTTTCGATGTGATGCATCGAAACGTTGCATCGATGTTGTACGATGCATCGAATAAAAACATCGATGTTTTACGATGCATCTGATAAAAACATCGATGTTTTACGATGCATCGAATAAAAACATCGATGTTTTCGATGCATCGGGTGAAAACATCGATGCTTTCGATGCATCGAATGAAAACATCGATGTTTTCGATGCGTCGAATGAACACATCGATGTTTTACGATGTATCGAATAAAAACATCGGTGTTTTACGACGCGTCGAATAAAAACATCGATGTTTTACGATGCATCGAATAAAAACATCGATGTTTTCGATGCATCAAATGAAAACATCGATGTTTCCGATGCGTCGAATGAAAACATCGATGTTTTACTATGCATCGAATAAAAACATCAATGTTTTACGACGCTTCGAATAAAAACATCGATGTTTTCGATGCGTCGAATGAAAACATCGATGTTTTCGATGCATCGAATGAAAACATCGATGTTTTCTATGCATCGAATAAAAACATCAATGTTTTCGATGCACCAAATGAAAACATTGATGTTTTCAATGCATCGAATGAAAACATCGATGTTTTCGATGCAGCGAATCAAAACATCGACGTTTTTTATCAGTTGAAAGTACAGGATAGAGAGTTAGAAAAATAAGACATTATCAAGGTTTTCAATTCAATTGAGTTTTATTCATGTTCAATCGAGTTTTATTTATATTTTAATCAAGGTTTATTTGCTTAAGTCAAGTTTTATTTCCCAAAATTTAGCAAGGAAGTCTGCCTCTATATTTTTTAAAATTATAAATCAATTATCTACTGGGATATCTGGAGTTTCTAATTTCTTACTTAGAAATCCCAATACTTCCTCTCTAAACTCTGCATAAATAAGATATTATTAACACGCTTTCCCTGTATTCTGTTGCGTTGTGATTTAAAACTTGTGAAGCTTTCGAAAAAAGTATTTTTGATGATACTGAGCTGGCTACCAAAGTTACATATTTATAGGCTATCTTGTGCAATTTTGGGAATTGTTCGTTATCCGACCATACTTCTAGTGGATTTTCACTGAGCCGGCCAACCGGTGTCCTCAAGTAGACAGACAGCTCATTAGAAACACTTCCTTCAGTCCTGTTTGATTTCCAGTTTCGATGAACCAGTTTATGGTGATCGCTCCAAAGACTGAGATCCTCCGAAGTTTTGTCCGAACTATCTGAATCAGATTCCGTACGCCTATCTTCCAGGAGGTCATTTTTCATCATATCGTTCATCTTTTGAACAGGATTTGAACAAGCTACCCGGTCTTTAATTTGTAGTTTATCGAACCGTGGGTCCAGTAACTGAAATGTTCGATAACTGAATGAATGAAATGAAATGAGCTGGAAAGGGAACCGGAAGGGTCTTGTAATTGGCTATGGCCCTAGAAATTAGGTGGCGAGTGAGCGTCGCTGAGGCGGCCGGTAGAGTGCACGATGCAAGGCTAGAATTATCCAATAGGAGTTTTCTGAACAGGGGGTGTCGTGTCATTCATTCATTCTTCCATAAAAATAAAAAAGGAAAGCCTAAGAGAAGAAAGCCTACGCAGCCTAGAAAATCAAACTTAAGTGAGAGTGTACTGTGTGTGCGTTTGTTTCGTTTAAGGCCTTAGGCCACACTAACGCGTATAAAATCATGTGCGAATTTAACAATTTTTTTTCGTATGAAAAAGTGATTCACTCAGACAATTAATTACACATCTATTCAGTATGAATATCAAGCTGTTAGAATTTATTTTTTATGTACAAAATAGCCGACTACTAATATTTTATTTTGTTATCTTATTTTTAGGTGCTCCGCGGCGTGACATTTAGCATCCACAATTTTTTTACCTAGAACAAAAAACAAAAATTCCCGTCCACCTACATTAGAATACCTAGAGAAGTACGTACGGAGTTTAAAAAATATTGTTTTATGCAAAAGTTGTAGGTATCTGAACTTAAGACATGAACTTTCAGTGAAAAATTTCGTTCTAACTGCTCATAAAATGAAAAGTTTTCGATTAATCAGAAATTCCGTACGTACTTCTCTGCGAAATGCAATTAGGAACATAACTTTTAAATTTGACGTAAATCGCGTGGAAATTGTTCCACTTATATGTCACGCCAATTGGAAAAAAGCTGTTTCGAAAAGGTTCGAGTAGTCGGCCATTTTGTACATAGAAAAAATATATATATTTTTTCTAACAGCTTGATATTCATACTGAATAGATGTGTAATTAATTTTATGAGTGAATCACTTTTTCAAACGAAAAAAATTTGTTAAATTCGCCCATGATTTTGTACCCTTTACTGTGGCCTAAGGCCTTTTATGAGTGAATCATTTTTTCATACGAAAAAAATTGTTAAATTCGCACATGATTTTGTACCCGTTACTGTGGCCTAAGGCCTAAGCAAGACGTTTCTTTTTTATAATATTCGATACATCAAATGAAATACATCGATGCATCGTTAAACATCGACAGATATCGAGCACCCCTAATCCATCCTATTAAGGAGTTATACGCAGTTGCAAGGCCAAAAAAGTCGTTTTTTCACAATTTTTTTCTGGAGGTTTTCATTTGGGCAAAACGAAAAGCATTAGGCAGTGTAGTGGCATATTTTAGCTTTAGATTGGCATTTTTTATTTTCAAAAATATTCATTAACATTGCTTCTGTAGGAAGTTTCCAGGAGGTCCCCGAAAAAAAGTGTCCGGCGGTGAGCAAAGTATCTCCGGTTTGGATTATCTAAAATGAAAAAAATCAAAGAGATTCTTTTAGGGGATAGATGAATCCAGGTATTGATCGAAGGAATAGTCGAAATTTTAATTTTTGACAAAATGGTGGCTCCGGAAAGAAACAATTTCGATTTTCGACCAAATTTTTTTCGTTAAATGGTTGAAAAAAAATAGAAATAATTATCGGAAATCTTATTCCTTCGATTAATACCTGAAGAATATATCAAGGTTGTGTTAAATTTGCAGACCGATCGGTTGAGCGGTTTTTAAGAAATCGTGCTCACCGACTTTGAAAACACCGTTTTGAGAAAAACGCGTTTGAAGTTTCAACAGTCAACTTTGTAGCGCTCCGAGCGTCCTTAAAAATATGTGTGTATTTCCGAGAATATTCGCTGGATCGATTTGAAATTTTCAGGGAACATACTCACATATTTGTACATTCCAAGAATGCAATAAAAAAATCGATTTTTAAAAATTTCTGACTGCCTATAACCCGTTCGTCGACCTCGGTTGCTTCAGAGCGACTTTTTTCAACTGCGAGCCTTACACTATGTTTTATGCAACCGATTGTCAGCAGATAACCTTAATAAGCTCTGCTTTCTTAATAAATACCTCCCTAAGGTCAAATTTGTTTATTGACTAGCTACGTCACAGCTAAAATATACTTACGTTGAAACCCTGTAGAAACATGTGTTTTGAGAGTTTAGTTCAATTTCCAGTTTAATTAGTACCAATTCAAGTTTGGGTTACTTTAAATACTAAACTTTAAATTAATACTAAATGCAAGAGTATAATTATATTTTTGTTTGATAGAGACACTCCTTTCACTCCTGGAAGGTAGGTAAATAATTTGTAACATTTTCATCTTATTAGGAGTACAACTTTGCAGTGACCGTTTTACTTAGAGAGCCACTGCGGCCGAAGTAGTGGCCCTAGCTCAATAAAAAAGTGGCATTTTAAACTAGAGGCTCTGCCAATGTAAACAATTTGAAAAAGCTAACGGATACGTGTATGCATTATAAAGTTATAGGCACTCAAACATGGCAACCTACGAACCGAATTCTCAGCATTTGCGGGAGGTTATGATTTACTTCTTCAACATCAAGAAATCTGCGTCTGAGGCCCACCGTTTGCTTGTAGATGCTTACGGGGAGGATTCTATTAGTGAGAAAACGTGTCGGCGGTGGTTTCAACGCTTCAAAAGTGGAGATTTTGAGGTCGACAACAAGCATGGTGGCGGAAGGCAGAAAGTTTTTGAAGACGCAGAATTGGAGACCTTGCTGGACCAGGATTCGTGCCAAACTCAAGAGGAACTCGCCGAGACGTTAGGAGTAACCCAGCAAGCAGTTTCAAAACGTCTCCGGGATATGGGTATGATCAAGGAAACTGGGTCCCGCATGAGTTGAAGCCGAGAGACATTGAGCGCCGATTTTTCACCTGTGAACAACTGCTCCAAAGACAACAAAGGAAGGGATTTTTGCACCGGATTGTGACTGGAGATGAAAAGTGGGTTCACTACGATAATCCTAAACGCCGCAAACCATGGGGACTGCCTGGTCATATTCCGTCATCGACGCCCAAACCGAATATTCACGGATCCAAAGTGATGCTGTGTATCTGGTGGGACCAGCTGGGCGTTGTGTACTATGAGCTGCTCAAACCATCCGAAACCATCACAGGGGAACTCTACCGACGTCAGTTGATGCGCTTGAGTAAGGCACTCAAAGAGAAACGGCCACAATTCAAAGAAAGACATGACAAGGTGATACTGCAGCATGACAATGCCCGACCCCATGTTGCAAATGTCGTGAAAAAGTACTTGGAAACGCTGAAATGGGAGGTTTTATCCCACCCGCCGTACTCTCCAGACATTGCCCCTTCCGACTATCACTTGTTCCGGTCAATGGCACACGATTTGGCTGACCAGCACTTCGGTATTTACGAAGAAGTCAAAAATTGGGTCGGTTCCTGGATTGCCTCCAAGGACCAAGACTTTTATCGACGCGGGATTCGAATGCTACCTGAAAGATGGGCCGAGGTCGTAGCTAGCGACGGGCAGTACTTTGATTAAAAAATATGTAGCCACTTTTTTATAATAAAGCCTTAAACTTTTGAAAAAACGGTCACTGCAAAGTTGTACTCCTTATACTTAACCCATTGAAGCATACATTTTTCTTTACGTGCACGTTTTTTTGCACTTTCGTTATTAATGACACCCGCTACGTGAACACTAAAAATTTAATAGGTATGTTTTATTAATTATTGAAGTCCTAGGAACCTTGAAACGCATATACAACTGTCATATTTAATTAAAAAATACTTTTCAATCGTCAATATCTTAATTGAATTAGGTGTAACACTAATCGGTGTTACACCATGCCGCAAAGGGCTAAGTACCTTTTTAATGTTTAGGTCATTATTTAGTATACAAAAAGAACAATTTTTATTATATCAAGTTCTCTTGTAGATCGTATCGGTATCGGTGTCGCCGGTGCATTGATACAATTATCGCTATCGTATCGGCTAAAACAAGTATCGTTACATCTCTTATCCTCCCCCAAAGGATACTCCTCTTTTCCCTCATACTTACCACAAACTACCATCGTACACGTAATTTTGCTCCATCGTATTTTGTTCCTACCCACCATTTTTTATAAACATTCTTATCGGAAAAACTTCTCAGTCATATCCTTATGCCACGTACCGTGAAGAACCCTGCCGTCATCCAGCAGCAACTCCAACGTAAATCACCATATCTCCCTTTTACTCACACCCTCCACCTACGTCCTCCGAATTGTTAGCCATCATCCCCCAATGAAACCCGGAACGGGAATAATTATTTAACTTCGTTGATCAAATCGACAAATAATAGTTATTCATGCAAGCACCCTCGATCACCGCTCACCATTTTTTTCAATCACTTGTCATATACTACGTCAATCGAATTAAAACTTGGAGTATAAAAAGAAACAAGGCAAGAATAAAACTCTTCCCTGAATTCCGCAGGTAAATGCTTACTTATTGAAGAAAAAGTTCAAGTGCGAGTAACACACAGTTCTTTTTTTACATGAACGTATACAGTGATGAAGAAAGGCAAGTAAAAGAGTGATGGATGGTGATTGAGAATCTTAGACGTGTTTCTCTGACTTGAATCGTTTTGGTCGATTTCACATGTATATAGGACACCTTAAGGAGAAAAGTTTTCGAGCACCTGAAAGTGCGAGAGGGAGGGGAGAGAGAGAGAGGCAGTGGAAGTGAAAGAGAAAGAAAGACTGCGATCGTTTTGTAACGGGGGCTTGTCCATAGGAGTGAGACAAAAAGAGACACGGATCGAAAAGGTAAGCGGTAGAAAAGGAGACAGCAGCTACTCGAGAATCCTTCCACGATAGGAACCACATCTACGTAATAGACTCTCATTTATAATACAAAGCGTCCCGATAGGAGTGGGCGAACCCTGGTGAATTTAAATTGCAAAAGGGGGCAAGAAAGAAGAGTGAACTGAAACAAAAATGAGAAAGGAAGAGAGGAAAAGAAAGAGACGAAGAAGGCAAATGGTACTCCGAATGCTACTTTAAATTGTCGATGCCAGCCGAATACTGGAATTGCCGTCATTCTCATACGAAACCCCCGTTCTCTCTCGCCAACTCCTGCTTCTTAACCAACAACAGTCGTCCCCTAAATACGGCATTTATACGTACTGGAATATTTAACGTCAACTCTGTCTCGATCCCGTACGCCTGTGGAAATTCCGACGTTTTTCCCTTAGCTTGCAAACTAAGTCGGGGTAGAAGCTTTGACGTTTGAATCGTTGGCCTTCAGCGAGGGTGGATTGTTTCGCATACCCCCGCGTCACACGTGTACGTATTACGTATAAAAATACGTGTACGTCAAATGGTGGAGGCGTTGTAAAACAATCGAGAAAAATAATTTCATAGCTCTGTGCATGTAGGAAGAACTGTTCTATGTTATATATATATATATATACATACAAGGTGAGGCACATAAAGTGTTACAGAGCAATATCACTCAAACTATTGATCATACCCAAAAATGTTTCAGATAAAAGTTTCAGTGTTCGAGAAGGCCGTCATACTGGACCACCCTATTTTTTTTATTTCGGTGGAGGCGCTGACGCACAGTGCACTTCACCTCCACTTTTTAAAATGGAATGGTACTTTTTGTTTCAACCATCTTGTGGAGCACCTCAAGTCGCATAAAAAACATCAGGGGGTCAAAGTCGTTCAAGGTCATTCAAAGTCACCTTTTAAAATGAAATACAAATTTAGATATCTCGGATCACTACCCAGGTAGGAATTGACGATGAAAGAAGGGCTCGTCAAGCTCTGAAACAAGGCTCACATTTTTTAATTCAGACTGAGCACCAGCCTGATTTCAGGCCTAGCTGAACCTCTGAATGATAACGCGGTTTCAGGCTCTTGCACACAGGCTTGACCAAAGGCTGGTAGAAAAGCCTGTACTAAGCCTGAAACGACGAAACAACAAGGCTCACAACGAGCCTTAATGAAGCTTTCACGAGCATTTATGACCAGGCTTATCCCTAACTCTTCTCGAGGCTATATGAGACCTGTTTTTAGTTTTATATATTCTACATTGGGGTAAATTTAATAAATTTGTAAACAATGTTTATTGCATCAAATTGATTTAGAAAATTAAGATAGAGGATGAAGTAAAATGTTAGTAGTGTAATTTTTTTTTGCAGATACACAATTTTTTAATATTCTCGCATTTATTGCTAATTTTTTTTCATAAAAGTACAGAAAAAATATTATTTTAAACTTATTTTATTTTATCATAACCTAAAACAAGCCTGCATCCAGCCTTGATTTTTTAGCCTTAAAATTCACCGGCTGAATAAAGCTTGAAATAACCCTGAGTTTAGGCTAAGAAGCCAGTCTTGGTTCCAGGCTGCTCCAAACGATGCAATGAAACCTGGCCCAGGTCTGTCTCACTCAGGCTCGGTGAAACAAGGCTCGCACAAGCTTGTTTCCATCGTCAGCTTTTTGATTTCCTACCTGGGTACCAAATATTTGGTAGCGATCCGAGATATTTAGATTTGTATCATCGATACTGACCTTGAATGACCTTGAACAACTTTGACGCCTCGATGTTTTTTATGCGGCTTGAGGTGCTCCACAAGATGGTTAAAAAAATGTACCATTCCATTTAAAAAAGTGGATGTGAACACTTCACTGTGCGTCAGCGCCTACAACGGAATAAAAAAAATTGGTCGCATTTGAAGGCCCCCTTCACACCGTACAACGTTTGTCTGGAACATTTTTTTGTGACGTCGATAATTATCGATTTATTTCGGGTGGCAGAGATAAGAGGGACACCCTGTATGTATATATATATTAGGGTGATTCGTTTCAGGGCAACTTTTTTTTTCGACCCATCGTGGCCGAAAACCTTTAGTTGGTACCCAAAAACGAACTTTCGTGAAAGGGGGGTGTTGTCAAAAAATATTTAGAGGTCGCGAATCAAAATTGAAGGTTTCCCATTTGATTAACATTGAAAAAAATGTTTTTCTCACTATTAGTGTTACCATTCCGCGAATTTTGATGTCGCGATATTTTCCAAGTGGGTTCTCATAGGAAATATAATACTCCACAATAAAGTTCATTGAGCCATGGCCGTAAATTCAACCGTTTCAGCGGCATCATTATTTCAAGTGAATACTGTGCAAAATATCTATTCAAACGGCTGTAACGCCTAAGCTATTAGATATATCGAAAAAAATTCAGATGAGAAGTTTGTAGAGAAAGTAATTTTCTACAAAAAAGTCTTATAAGCCGAGCCCGAAAATTCAACTCTTTCTCAGCTATAGGTGGATGGAGTAAAATAGATAGATTTTTTTTAAACAAAAACAAATCTATTTATTTTACTTCATCCACCTATAGCTGAGAAAGAATTGAATTTATGGGCTCGGCTTATAAGACTTTTTTGTAGCAAATTACTTTCTCTACATAGTTCTCATTTGAATTTTTTTCGATATATCTAATAGCTTAGGCGTTACAGCCGTTTGAATAGATATTTTTATACAATATTCACTTGAAATAATGATACCGCTGAAACGGTTGAATTTACGGACATGGCTCAATGAACTTTATTGTAAAGTATCATATTTCCTATGAGAACCCACTTGGAAAATATCGCGATATCAAAATTCGCGGAATGGTAACACTAATAAAGAGAAAAACATTTTTTTCAATGTTAATCAAATGGGAAACCTTCAATTTTGATTCGCGACCTCTAAATATTTTTTGTCAACACCCCAATTTCACGAAACTTCGTTTTTGGGTGCCAACTAGAGGTTTTCGGGCACGATGGGTGAGAAAAAAAAAGTTACCCTGAAACGAATCACCCTAATATATATACACATGCACATAGCCATAAAATTATTTTTCTCTTAAATTATATATACAGGGAAAGGATACTTCAAACCCGTCATATTTATATAATGTTGGCTTGCAGTACATCTTGCAGTTTTAACGCTTCACCTTGGATTTTTTTCGGTATCGTTGATTTTTCGGACAACATTTTTCTTAGTGAGTTTATGTAAATATGCCTCGATTAAATCGTGGTTTCGATGGCATTTGAATTTACACAATGATGAGTGCGTGGACATTCTGCTACTATGGCAATAGTCCTTGACGTTGGATGTCATCAGAATCATCTTTCCACATGAATATAAGTAGTACTGGAGCAATTTAAATAAGCACCACACAATGCATAATAAACGTCAAGGTGCATACTTCATTTTATTCAGCACTAGCTTGCACTCGCGCCTTCCCCTGCGTTGATGCATGCGAGGAATACAATTCTCCACACAAACTTTGACACCCCATTTCACCCCATTAGGAGTTGATTTTCGAAAAAATCCTTCCTCAATGCACATCTACAGCTTCTGAGGAATATATCTTCCAAATTTCATGTTTCTGTCTTCAGCAGGCTGTGCCTTGTCTATGTGTCAGTCAGTCAGTCGGAGCTGTTTTATATGTACAAAATAGTATATACACGTACGGTTGTATGCATACATACAGTATTCATCTGTTCACTTCAACACGCGCGCACACATAACAGCCAACTCGGACCATACCTGCTCTACGGGGACTTTAATATCTCGGTCCACGTGTACACGTAGGTCCGTGTATACGTGTACCTGCAAAGAGTGCCAAAGTTCCCCGAAGAAATATATTAATGAGTGCCCTCTCGTCGCACGATGAGTCCCACATGCTCTCCGCTCTACGTTGGCTTTTGTCTCGCATCTTCGTCGCTGTGCTATCTCGCTGTTGGGAAATCTTGGCGCCTTGTAAAAATCGCTGAACTTATATTCCATATATCAAGCGCGATAATAACGAGGGAATGCGGTGCAGAACGAGAACGTGAGACAACCACATCTTCGTCGTGCTATAAGCTTTAATGACTCTGGAGTTCTTGGCTATAAATTTTCCCCACGAGCGCAAGTTCTTAAACAGGTGAGTGGAAATTTAACTAAGGGCACTGTCAGAGTCACTGATCCACGAGAAAATGCATTGTTCGCAACAAGCGAGGGCATAAAAATTACATTTATTTTTTGGCTTGAGGCGTATGCTTGGGGGCCCAAAAAAGCGATCGATTTTCAATACTTTTTTCTGACCAGAGTATTGAGACGATGAGTTCGGGAGTTTACACACAATTAAGGCGTTACCCCCACTTGTGGCGCAAAAAAGGCCTTTTTCATGATTTTTTTTAAAGAAAACTACAAAACTTTTTTAATCGATCAATATACCATCTTAAAGAACACATCTTGAAGAACTTTCAGTAATTTTTTTATTGAAAAATATTACATTGTTTAGTGGCAAATGGCCGTCAATGAAATAATGTTTTTATATACACGGTTTGCGGTGACCAACATTGCGGCGAAGTGGATCATCTGAAAAAAAAATGCGGATGGATTTAGTCAAATATAAGTATAAACTAGTCTTTAATCGAAGGATTTTAAAAAATATCCATTTTTCATAAAATGGCGGACAGTCAAAGTTAATGGTTCGATTTTAACGAAAAAAACGGCCGTTTTTTGGCTATAAAACGGCCATTTTTTTTCGAAAAAAAATCGAACGATTAAAGACTACATTTTTATGTATTAAATAAGCCTGCAAAATTTCAAGAAGATCGGTTCATTAGTGTTCGAGTAATCTTGGCCACCGACTTCAGAAATGCCATTTTGAGAAAAACGCGTTTAAAGTTTCAATTTCAGTTTACACGAAGAAAATATTTTTTTTTGTAAACTTACATAGAGTCATCTATTCCGGGCATCAAAAAAGAACTGCACTTCAAATTGCACTTCAAAAAAATGCAATAAAAAAAATCGATTTTTTCAAAATCGCAAGTGGGGGTAACCCCTTAATACATAGTCTTGATAAGTTTGTTTTTTGTTGAACAACATTGATTAACAATGAATGTTATTAGAAATGCCGTCGTTGCTGCACGGCCAATCGGTGTAGGTGGTTCGGGCAACTAGATGAAAAGAAAAATATGTGAAAAAAATTGGAAAAAGGCACTTTCTGTGTAATGATAAAACTTTCAGATTGTCTGATACTTTTTTACTCACCTTTAGGTAGCTTCAGGTGTGCTGATTTGTGTGCTGAAAATTTGCTGATTTTCATGATGTTTTTTTGAACGAAAGATTTCTTTCTCATTTTTCAGACTTAGGGTATGTTTTATCACTACTTTTGGCGGTTACGTGGTATTTTTTTTATTTATCTTTGAAAATGGCGCAGGTATGTCATGGTCTTCTAAACTGGAGTCACGTATAGCTAAAAAACTATTCCATAAAATTCTGATGAAATTTGGTATCAATTCTTCGAACCTTATTGTCTAAAACATAACCCTAAATGTTTTTGGAAATCACAAGAAAAAAAGTATTTTTTATTGCAAAATGTAGCCATTTTTGGCGGAAAGTTCAATCTTTTTGTTTCAAAGCGTACCATTTAATCGATTTTCACAATTTCTCACTTTTTCTTGGTTGATATTCTGGGTATGAGTGGCAATGGAAGAAAATGATTATAATTACATTAATGACAACATCCGCCGCAACCTGTTCTGAGGACCGTACTATAACTCCGCCATTTTTGAACATTAATTTTTAAAACTAACATGTGGCAGCCGAAAGTTGTAATTAAACATACCCTGAGTCTCAAAAATGACGAAGAAATCTTTCTTTTCTAAAAAAATCATGAAAATTAGCTTTTTTTCCTCGCCTAAAGGCATCTTCCGCCTTAAACTTCGAAAATTACGAAAATAGCCAACTGCAAAAAAATAAACCACTTCCGACAAAAAAAAACTTTCCTTATTTGTAATTGAGAAATGGATCAACCGATCAAAAAATCATCCAGTTATACGATAGAAAAGATTATAAACTATGCTCTGTCCGAATTCGAAGTGAATCGGATGTATAGTTTTTAGGTACGACTTACACCTATTCATAAAACATAGTTTCGACAAAAATGCAAAATAGAAAAGGGTCAATCACAGTACTACGCCGTAGGCGGCGATGTGACCCGTCAGAAAAATCGTCATAACATGGTCGATTCCTACCAAATATTTATTGCAAATTAATATTCAGATCCTAAGCGTTTATAGCTGTGCAATAAAAAAATCGTATTCTTTAAACTTGCAGCTTACGCAGACTCGTTGGCAATACTTTTATTTCGGTAATAATTCATTCCGAGCCTAGTGCACTCACTCTAAATCCTCGATAGTACCTCTACCGCAGAGTTTTAAAAATGTTCGCTTTTATATTCAAAACATATATCCGGGGTTAAAAAATGCAGTCGTACGTGAGCAAATACTTGCTCCGCAATGGGCAAACATTTGTAGTACGGCATAATTACCGCATTACGTTACGGCTTGTGGTTTCAGTATTTTTGTTTAAATTCGTGAATGTCAGGAAAAGTTTACATCGCTTAAAAATTAAGCAAAGTACACACCGTTGATTAAACTACTTATTAAAAATAAATCCATCAGTTGATTTTTCTCCATTCTCAAAGTCCTTTCATAATACAATGTATCTAATAACCTCCACATTATCGTCTGTTATCCGATAACAGACTGGTGTATGTGCCATCATTCTCCGCCTATCGCTTATTCTTTCTCCTTCATCACAAATGATGCGCCCACAGGCTAATTCCAATGCACCCAAAACACACGCAACACGTCTAAAGTTACATCGATTTTCCACCCGCTTATAACGATGCAGCTTCATATTATGTGGTAACACGACACGTTGCGGATTCGAGGTCCCATTATGGATTCGTTCCTCTTTACCGCGGAAACACGAGAATTGCAACACGCTGGAAAACAAATGTTCGGGCTTTTGTGGAGCGAAGGAAATTCGCGAACTCGGTCTATGAATCACGGATAACAGACGAAGCATGTTTTTACACACACCTACACACCCACACGTGTGTTTTTGAATGTGTGCATCTGGTTGACGTTCGCTTTTCCTCTGGCGTAAAAAAAAAGAATCTTTTCGACCGTGTGACAAAGCCGGTGTGCAAACTCCATCTGAAATCTTGACTTTATTCGGTGAACGACGTTGGCTTGAGATTGGTCAATTCATCTCGATTCCCGTCTGTATAAAACTGCAACAAACTCCGGAAGTCACACACTGACGTGTATAAAGCGGACAATATTTTCCAACGACGTAAACCCGGAGCTTGCAATGGATTTTCCGTGAAAACGAAGAAAATTCGATGACTCTTTTTCCGTCTAGGTTTTCAAGACCCAAAGCAGGTGTTTGCTTTATGGATACAACTGTATGAACATGGTAAGAAAAATCTGGCAAACGCGTGTTGGAGTACGCATGAAGTGGGATGCCGTGGTGTTTTTTTTTTGTGATATGGTTTCAGGCATCAACGTCTAGCTGGTGTGTAGTTATTGCTATTATGACGATGTTTAAGTTTGCATCGTTGGAATGCAAAGCATTTTTTTCCATTTTATTACCGCTTTTATATTATCGTCCAGCGTCGAGGCTATTATCATCCAGGCTGGAGGCTTTTTTATTATCATCCTCTAGGCTGAAGATCTCTAATTAGGAAGGAAAAACGTTCGAGGGATTTTGGAGGACTAAATGTGCCAAAAAAATTAGGCTGCGAAACATTCGTTGCGTTCCAATGATGCAAACTTCGATATAATTTATTATGTATGTTATCAATAATGTGGGGCTGGGTTGAAATTCCGAACTTTGAATGATAAGAGCGCTCAAAACTCCGAAAATATACTACCCCGAAAGATCAAAACTCCGAAAGAATTTTACACGAAATACCAAAACTCCGAAAATCTGAACACCCTCAAAATAATTCGGCTATGGAAGCTTTTAAAGTTTCAAAATTTTCAATAAATCGACGAATTATTTCAAGAATTTTTTTTCATTAAGGGGTTACCCCCACTTGCGATTTTGAAAAAATCGATTTTTTTTTATTGCATTTTTTTGAAGTGCAATTTGAAGTGCAGACTTTTTTTGATGCCAGGAATAGATGACTCTATGTAAGTTTACAAAAAAAAATATTTTCTTCGTGTAAACTGAAATTGAAACTTTAAACGCGTTTTTCTCAAAATGGCATTTCTGAAGTCGGTGACCAAGATTACTCGAACACTAATGAACCCATCTTCTTGAAATTTTGCATGCTTATTTAATACATAAAATTGTAGTATTTAATCGTTCGATTTTTTTTTCGAAAAAAATGGCCGTTTTATAACCAAAAAACGGCCGTTTTTTTCGTTAAAATCGAACCATTAACTTTGACTGTCCGCCATTTTGTGAAAAATGAATATTTTTTAAAATCCTTCGATTAAAGACTAGTTTATACTTATATTTGACTAAATCCATCCGCATTTTTTTTTCAGATGATCCACTTCGCCGCAATGTTGGTCACCGCAAACCGTGTATATAAAAGCATTATTTCATCGACGGCCATTTGCCACTAAACAATGTAATATTTTTCAATAAAAAAATTACTGAAAGTTCTTCAAGATGTGTTCTTTAAGATGGTATATTGATCGATTAAAAAAGTTTCGTAGTTTTCTTTAAAAAAATTCACGAAAAAGGCCTTTTTTGCGCTACAAAAGGGGGTAACGCCTTAAGAAGTGATTTTACGCCAATTTTGAAATTAGTCTAGACAATGTTATATGTTCTACATTATTTACAGTCAACAGTGTAGACTTTCGCTGGCATAATCTTGACGAACCTTGTAATTTCGGAACATTAGAATTAGGAATTTTAAACCGTCGGCGCATTCAAAGTTCGGAATTTCAACCCGGCCCTCATGTCAAGATCATGCCAGCGAAAGTCTACACAGTTGACTGTAAATGATATGGAACCTATAACATTGTCTAGACGAATTTCAAAGTTGACGCAAAATCACTTTTTAATAAAAAAAAATTCCTGAAACAATTCGTCGATTTATTGAAAATTTTGAAACTTTTAAAACTTCCATGGCCGAATTACTTTGACGGTGTTAAGATTTTCGGAGTTTTGGTCTTTCGTGTTAAATTCTTTCGAGGTATTATTCTTTCGGAGTTTTGAGCGTCCTGACCATTCAAAATTCGGAATTTCAACCCGGCCCCATCTTGAATTTCGGAACATTAAAATTCGTAATTTCAAACCGTCGGAGCATTCAAAGTTCGGAATTTCAACCCGGCCCCAATAATGTGTTATATGCTAATTTGGATTTCGCTTAATAATTCACAATCGTCATATTCTGGTACAGGTGGTATGAAGACCACTTGTTTGATGTTTTATTAACGAGGCTTCAAATAGCACGCGAGAAAGTCATTTGTGCATTCCTCTCTAGAGTTTCCATAAAGGCGTTTCCATTTTTTGGATTCGATTTTGTTGTCTTTTCTCAAAGTATGCATATTCAGGATGTGTGAAAAAATGTTCAAGTTAAAATATTGAAAATTGACCAAGTTGCAGACGATTGAGTGAGAGCAGGTAGCGCAACTATTTATAAGTATACTAAAACTTTCGATCCCGTTTTTCTCGAAATGACTTTTCTCGACCTGGCCAGAATTATAACTCTAGCTGTAATTGTCCGATTTTCAATTTTTTTAAACCAACATTTCCGTAATTGCTGTAACGATCGTTGTACGCAGCGGTTTTTTTTTAAGTTAAGTATTTTTAAGTCCTCTAATGTAGATTATAAAACTTTTTTATTTTCATTTTTCAGAACATTTTTCATTTACCATTGTCAAGTAATCGGTCAGGCTGTTGGATCGAATTTTCCATACGGAGGCTCTATTATAGCGCAATACCGCTGTTAATTTTTATTTTTTTATATAAAAATGTACCCGTCATACGTTCAATGTCTGCTTAATAACGCACCTTTTTTCCAAATCCCAAATAAATATTTTAGTACACACAAAAAAAAGTTAGGAAAAAATTACCTTCTTTCCACTCATCAAAGTGGTTGTCCATATCTCCTGAATTCGTCGATGTACGGAGAGTGGACTAATTTTAGTTGAGAAGTCTAATCAAAAGCAGAACCTACAATGGTCGGAAAATTTAAAGGGTCGAGGTGCGGAGGTGGGCAGAGGCATATCACACTTCACTTTGAAGTTTGGTATTTTGCAAATCGCGAGCTTACGAATAAAAAACGGTATACGGAACGTCAATTTCATCTTGAAAGACCTGTCCAAAAATTCTTCACCTAATGGAGTGCTCGAAGGAATTTTACATACAAGGAAAACATCTTGAAAAAAATTATATTCAACATTTTGCTACATCCTGAATGAGATCCCCATCTGAAGCATCCACTCGCAACATTTCGTGCACGTACATCTAAAAATGTATAAATAGTGAAGCGGACACGACGAAGTTATAAAAAAAAACGCCACTGAGAAAACTAATTGCACTCGATTAAATGAATGTGGAATATCTTTTCACAGAAAAACAGTGAAATCAAGTCACTGAAGTACGACTTTAAATAAAATAAATCATTGCCAGAGTCATGAAATATATCATAGCCAGGGCCAGAAATATATCATTGCCTCAGCTGTGTATTTAGCGGTGAGGTGAGATTTCTGAACGACGGATGAAAAGAAAATTATTTCCGGAAAGGTACCATAAAGGTAATTAAGGGTAACTATGACAATTTTTGGGGCCACTCCAACACGGCGCCAATCCTGTCTATGAACGTGTGGTGTGCTGGGACACACACTAATTATTTTTCAACTTTTTTTCTATGGTTGCTCAATTTTTTTTGTTTAAGTTTATTATAATTTTGCTAAAGATTTTTGTAGTGTTGCTCAAGTTAATTTTGATCACAATGATAATTACAAGACTAATTAAGTGCCTATAATAATACTCTAGGTACTTGATATTTTTATGTAAAATGTTTCCTTAAGGCCTTATACACGCGAAAAATTTCAACATTTTTCATTTTTGGATTATTTTTTATTCCATAAGCCTGAACGGTTAGGAATATTTTAAGCTTTACAGAATTGAAAAATTCCAAAAATTGTTAAAGTTACAGCATTTATAGCGTATTACACATAACGCACGGCGCGCCAGACCAACTTCAAAGCCGTTTTTCCACGATTCACTTTTTTTAACCTTGTGAAAGTTGTAACTCTTCAACGAAGGTTCAGATCGCTTTGAAATTTTTTAAACATATTCTTAGTATCATCACCTATCGCGTGAACCACAGAAACAAAAAATGTTATGACCAAAAAAATAAAAAGAATAAAATACCAACAGAAAATTGGATAAAAAAATGTTAAGTTTCGAATTTTTATTATAATATGTTTTTTTAATGATATTGTTTGTTTACACTTAAAATACATTCATTATGCAATTATAAATATGTTCATTTTTTTCAAACACCCACATCGATGCCGAGAACTTTCACCATCAACGCGCGCGCAAAAAAAATACATTGCTTTATTACGTTATATCTCCGCCATTTGTTAATATTTATAATATTTTTTACATATACTTAACCCTGTGCATAAATGTCCTGTAAAAAAGTTTTTGTCAATATATGCGTCATTTTTTTTAACCGCGTCTAGAAAAGTACCTTAATCGGCGAAATCGCGTATGTAAGGCCTTAATAAAGATGACAATTTGATTGTAAAAAGTCGTTTTTTGTTTAATTCCACGTATAATGCAAAAAATGTTATTTTTTTTGTATCAAAACGATGTCAAAGTAACCCTAAATCTTTGACATAAGTTGCATTTAAATGCCTTGTCAAAGAAACCCCACACTCGAGGTTACTTTGACACTTTTTTAAATTGCAAATTGTGGGGGGGGGGGGGGTGGGGCTTGACTTTCTTATAAATTTGGTAGCCAAAGGGCACATTTTGTTCAATTGGAGCAAAAAAAGTTGGAATTTAGAATGTTAAAAAAAGTTACCTACAAAAAACTTCCAAAACCTGTTCAAAGTAACCCCATTTTACGGTAGGTAATAATTAATGGAATAAAGTCTCCGTACGTTTCGCAGACGTCTGAGTGGCTTGGAACGAACGAGGAATCGCATAACCGCTTGCCAGGCAAAGAATACTGAAATGTGGATTGCGTGACTAGTGATAAGCAGATGTGATACTCGTATATACGTATGAGAAAAAAAAGAGTCGACGTTACGTAAAGCAGGATGAAAAATGTTGGGCAAAGAAAGGAATGCATGACGACTACAGTTCCATTCGTTCAATGCCAGAGTCTCCATAAATCGAGTACCGTATACACGTGAAAGTCACAATTGCATATTACAATTCGAAATTTCCCTGCGAGATGTTAACGCCGTTTCGACGATAAAAATAATCACGTATCTCATTAGTTCGGCCGAATTTTCCATCGTGAACATCAAGCATATCGCGATTGGGTCGTCCGTGCCAATGGCTCGTGATAATTGCGACTTTGTGGCGCTTGTTCTCCTCGTGAATTTCATGCCACATCGTATCTCGTTTCGTGCGATCGCAGCGCGGCTTGCTCTGATCGTAAGGCGTACGATTGTGCAAACGATCGTATCCGGTTATCCTCATATCCGATGATTTGAAGTTTTTACGATTGTTGAAGTAGGTCATCGAATCACGCGAGGCAAAAGGCTCCGCCTGTTGATCAAAGAATTTCGTTCGCGATTAATTATCTCCGGGTGGAATCGTTTGTCCGGGATATCGGCTGATGAAAATGTTTGATGTATAATTTATACAGTGGTTTTCCGGAGAGCATAAAAGTGCAGCAGCTCTTGAGACCGAAGCCTGAATTAGAAGGTCCGAAAAATCGTTTTTTTTTATTGCTTAAATCGATAGATAAACCATCCAAAAATATATTTACAAAGTTAAAGAGGCCAATTGTAAATATTTTCGAAGATACAAATTCGAAAGCAGCGAAGCGATTGATATTTGATATTGATATTTCCTCCTATTAAAAACTTTGAACCGCGTTTTCTCTTTTCCAAATTTTCGGGCGTGATAGCAAAAAAACTAAACGACTTATTGGATCAAACCAAAGTTTATTTTCTTCAGTATTAAAATCCCTTCTAAGTGAATTAAAAAAGTCGTCGAAAAAGTCTTTTTAAATAGTTTTTATAGCACGTTAAAGTGTTTTTTTTAAACACGTTTTTTTTCAACCCTGAGAAAAGTTATAATTTCACGATTTTTTCAGCTTTTTTTATTCATCCAGAAGAAAAATATATGACAATTTAAAAATTTTTTGGTTTTTTGTTTCAGTCAAGAATTACGAGCTGCGTCTTTCCCGCCGGTTGGGGACTGCAGTTGTAAGACGCACATGGAATAGGCTGATAAATCTGCAGTAATTTATTATTTCATGTTGAAATTATTTGATACCTTTCAAATATACATGAAAAGATACCTCAATGTTTACTGGGCTCACTTGTTTTTTTTTTCTTTTCAACAAATTCCCGAAAAAAAGGCTTTTTTGGACCTTCTAGTTCGGGCTCCCGCCTTAAAGAGGGCGACCTCCTTGGGCGACGAAAAAATTTGCTGATTTTCATGATTTTTTTTTAACGAAAAACTTCTTTACTGTTTTTGAGAATTAGGGACTACGTTTTGTTACCAGTTTTGGCTGTTATATGGTATTTTTTCTAATTAATCTTTAAAAAATGGCGAAGTTACGGCATCGTCTTCTAAACCGAATTTTCAAAATTGGCGTGACGTAAATATTCTAATGAAATTTTGGATGAATATTTCTAACCTTATTGTCTAAAACATGACCCTAAATGTTTTCGAGAATTGAAAAAAAAGTATTTTTTTATTGCAAAATGTAGCCATTTTTCGGAAAATTCCATTATACCATTTCATCGATTCTCAACACTTCTCGCTTTTTCTTGGTTCATATTCTGAGTATGAGTGTTAATGAAAGAAAAATTTTCGTCCGTTTTTTTTTTCAGATTGATCAGATAAAAATACCATATGTTAGCCAAAAATAGTAATAAAACACACCACGAGTCTCAAAAATGGTGAAGAATTCTTTTCTTAAAAAAAAATCAGAATCTTGAAATAAAGGTTGTATTATGAAGATTTTATCGTAACCATTTTTCTTATCTGCGGAAGATGATTTTTTTATCGTTTTTCACCGTGTTTCATATATTAATTTTGAAGGAAAACAGTAAGGTACTGAAGTTCAGTTTTATATGTCCATTGGGTTATAGCTCATTTGCAATGAAAAATACCCTTAGAAAAAAAGTAAAAAGGTATGGTACCATTGATTTCCGAAAAATTGCTGTTTGAAGCCATAGAAGGTCGAGCAAAAACTAAAAAAATGCAACTGTTAAAGTATAACAATTGACTACATCAGCAAATGCAAAAATAGGTGTTAAACATTATTTGGCATTGAATCAAATGAAAAAAATGCACTCTGATAAGAAGTGGTCAGACTTTCGGAATTGAACTAAACGAAACCAAGCGGTGATGTTAAAAACATTCGATTTCGAAAACCGTCTTCGTTGTAGCTAATTTTCTCCATACTCAACATTATCTCAGCTCCAATGGCTTCAAAAAACGTTTGGATGAAGCTTGATATAAATATTTACATAGAAGCCATTTCAAGGACTGCCTTCTCTTAGAAAAAAAAATAATTACTCGGCTATAAAAATATAACGAACCGTCCTCAAAACATTTAGTTGGCTAAAACATAACATTACATAGAAATAACGGGTTCGTAGTATCCTTTCTCCCTTTACATATATATATATATATATATACTAAGCAATGCAATGAATATTCTTACCAAGGATAGCTTAAGATAACTGTTCTCTTGTAAAATTGTATATAAAAGTATGTTCTTTCGCAAAAAAATGTCATCACGAAGTTATTCAACGAACCATTTTTTTGTCATGCAAAGACAGTTAAGGAACAAAAGTCTGTTGAATTTTTTCAGTAATACAGTAATACAGTCACAGATGCCATAAAAAAAAGATCGTAATTTGCGCACGAAAATAAAACTTCCGCGTCATCATAATTAGAGTCTAGAATGAATAATAAATTACTGCCTGAGCGTGGAGAGAAAGAAGAAAAAACAACGCACTGCCTCGCAACGAAATAGTTTCGGTATAGCCTCCGCTCGAGCTTTCATGTAATTCCACGGCGTTACAAATTCAGTACGAGTCCTTGATGACATGATGTCCTGTTGAATTTTTTACACGATGCACTCGTTTTTTTCTCATTCAAAATTGTTCAATCCCGTGAGTGACTGAGGATGCCAGGTCCATCCGTCTTTTCTCGCCACACCCCACTTTTTTAATCCTCCACTCACGGAGACCCATAGATATCTTGTCCGCTCGAGGAAAAAAAAAAACATATGAAAGAAAAATTTAAAACAAAGATTGAAGACGAGTAAGAAACAAGAGTGCAGAGACTAATGCATCTCACGGGAGTGGATGGCTGCGCCATCTGACGTGAACGGAGCACTGCTCGTTGAACGAGAACACAACCACGAATCTCCGAAGCTACCTTCTACAGTCCGTCCACTTTGAAGCAGAAAGTTACTTTTACTACTATCAACGATCGGGAGAGGCTCTGAAAAATGTCTGAACGTTCTGAAAAATTGAACCAACCAAAGGTGATTATTTTTCAGAATTTCGAATCCCGGAAGTCATCCTCAGGAGGGGGTGAAAAATCGAAAAAATTGCACCTATCGATGGACGTAGATCACACATTTACTTTTTCGATATTTAGATCGTGGACCTCAGAAAACTAGTCTCAAAAAACCTTAGACGATTTTCGAGTCCCGGAAGTCACTCTCAGGAGAGGGTGAAAAATCGAAAAAGCTGTATCTAGCGATGGATGTAGATGACACATTTACTTTTACGATATTTACATCAAAGAACTTAAGGTTGTTAGGGGGTTTTCACCGTCGGGGGTACGAGGGGAGCGCCCTATGCTTATGCACGGAGCCGTTTGACTGTTACCAACTGTTAGCTTTCAAATAATCGTCATATTAAAGCCTTAGGCCACTCTGGAGTCTGAAAAAATTGGCTTTGTGGGGATTTTCTTTTACAGAAAAACACAAAAGAAATGAAGATTACAAAAAGGTGTTTATCATACATATCAGAGACTGTATTCAATAATTTTTTTGAAGCGATTAATTTAAAAATGGCGGCTGTGCAGCGTTTATCTCAAAACTGCATTTTTTAAGGCGTTACCCCCACTTGTAGCGCAAAAAAGGCCTTTTTCATGAATTTTTTTAAAGAAAACTACAAAACTTTTTTAATCGATCAATATACCATCTTAAAGAACACATCTTGAAGAACTTTCAGTAATTTTTTTATTGAAAAATATTACATTGTTTAGTGGCAAATGGCCGTCAATGAAACAATGTTTTTATATACACGGTTTGCGGTGACCAACATTGCGGCGAAGTGGATCATCTGAAAAAAAAATGCGGATGGATTTAGTCAAATATAAGTATAAACTAGTCTTTAATCGAAGGATTTTAAAAAATATTCATTTTTCACAAAATGGCGGACAGTCAAAGTTAATGGTTCGATTTTAACGAAAAAAACGGCAGTTTTTTGGCTATAAAACGGCCATTTTTTTCGAAAAAAAAATCGAACGATTAAATACTACATTTTTATGTATTAAATAAGCCTGCAAAATTTCAAGAAGATCGGTTCATTAGTGTTCGAGTAATCTTGGTCACCGACTTCAGAAATGCCATTTTGAGAAAAACGCGTTTAAAGTTTCAATTTCAGTTTACACGAAGAAAATATTTTTTTTTTTTTGTAAACTTACATAGAGTCGTCTATTCCGGGCCCATACAGAAGTATGGGCCCGGATACTTATACTTCAAAAAAATGCAATAAAAAAAATCGATTTTTTCAAAATCGCAAGTGGGGTAATCCCTTAAGTTTGCCGGAAACATAACGCAGACAATTTTCAACCGATTCACTTGAAACGTTGAATATATCTTGAAAAATACATTGTCTATGGAAGTATGTAGGATTTTTTATTTATATTGTAGAGCTCATTTGTTATTAACAATTATCTGACGATTTTTTAGGCAAATTTTTGGAAAGAGAAAAAATTCGTCAGATAATTGTTAATAACAAATGAACTATGCAATATAAAGAAAATCCTATGTACTTCCATAAGCAATGTATTTTTCAAGATATATTCAACATTTCAAGTGAATCGGTTGAAAATTGTCTCAGTTATGTTTCCGGCCAACTTAAAAAATGCAGTTTTGAGATAAACGCTGCACAGCCGCCATTTTGAAATTAATTGCTTCAAAAAATTATTGTATACAGTCACTGATATGTATGATAAACACCCTCTTTTGTAATCTCGATTTATTTTATAGTTGTTCTGGAAAAAAAATCCTCAAAAACCCTAGTTTTTCGGCCTAGAGTGGCCTAACCCCTTAAACGTACGTTTTTGAACTGTTTTTCTACATATATTTGTGAAAATATGCATTTTTAAACATTCGGTGATTACATTAAGTGTTTTCATTACTTTGTATAATTATTTTCTATAACTTTTTCTCGCTCAATTGACGCGAAATAAATTGGCAACGTCGTAAATCGTGATATATCATAATGCCCAGGTTGGCAGAAGTGGCGCGAAGTTAGAGACACATGTGCCCCGTTCATAACCTCAATATCAATATTAAGTAATTATTACTTAATATTGATATTAAGTAATATTGATATTAAGTAACTTTATCAAATAAATATTAAGTAATTATTACTAATTAAGAGAATAAGTACCAATAATATTCGTTGTTAATTATCCTGACCGAGTAGTTTGAGGTTCCCAGATACGATTACCGAATACCGATAAAATAGGTAGCATTTGTGCCGTCTACGACGTTGTCATGATGGCACAGTCTAATATTTTCTGTGCTTGATTTTCGCACAAATTCGCTATCAAAAACATTAATAATTTTATAACCGTACTGTGAATCTTCATTTTCACGGTACCAAGGGTTAGACCGATAATTAGTCGAACAGTTCCTATTTTTTCAGCTCCGTGATAACATTCACTTAGCAGATATTAATCATGTACTGAAAAATGGTCGGGAGTTTTCCATAAGCGTAATGTAACTAGCCCACGAAATACCTCGAGTTGCCGATTTTTTTTTAACGGTACTGTGGATCGTATTCAAACTGCACAGGATGATCAGCAAAGAGGTTATAAAGGTCCAGAACAAATTCCAGCTCAGTGATAACATGTTGATTTTACTCCGTGACAACCTTAAAAAAACTGGTCTAACAAAAATTTAGAGGATTTTCGAGTCCCGAGTCTAAATTAGATGCGTTTGAAAGTGTTTTCCACCTTAAATTTTATTTTATTTTTGCGTAGTAGATATCTAATTCAATGGTATTTTTTTAACAGTAATTGATAATCAATTTTAATACTAATCGAAAATGTGTGATTTGGATATCGGAGAATTTAGTGCGAATTATAAAAGTTTATAAGCGGAGTGGTTTTCAATTATGTTTTATTGTGAAGTTTGAGCAGTACATTTCGTTAGCATTCCTCTTAACGATTTATCTCTTGAGGTATACATTTTTTGGTTTCTTGTAAATTGCAAAGTTCAAATTCGAAATAATATTATCTTCAAAAGACTGACACTGCCTAGTAAGGTAAAAGGCATAACTTCGATACAGGTGCGGCGGCGATTTTGTCTCGAACAATTTATCTGTCTCTTCTTGTCTTTCTCTCTCTCTCCCTCTCTCTCTCTCTCTCTCTCTCTCTCTCTCTCTCTCTCTCTCTCTCTCCCTCTCTCTTTCTCTCTCACCCCCGCGCGCACAATTCCAAGTAACGTCACCGAACTCGGCTGAAATAGTCCGGGGGATTCGACGTCCATCAGCGGGGTAGTCGCATAACTCACGTGACAGGACAGTCGTGGGACATTCGTCTCCCGTTCGCATTGTCGTGATACGTGAGTAACCCGAGAGTACGTGCACTCGAAAGGGCTTCTTGGATCGAGTCTCGAGATATTCTCTCCTCGAGGGACAGTACTGCAAATTTCTCATTCGTATCTGATCTACCTGAAAAATAAAATATACCCACTTCTTCCGATATAATCCTATTATGTTTATAAACAACATGGGATAATACTATTAAAAAATTAAAACGCGCATGCATTATAAATTGAAAATATGGTTGCGTGGGTAGAGGAGACCGTGCGAATCGAGCTCCCGAGTATTCCTATAAAAAGTACCTCTCACATTGCACTCTCTTAATGAATCGGCTGTATATTAATGTTGCTTGTAGAACACTATTTTACTTTAAGGGGTTAGGCTACTGTAACGACGCGAAAATCAGGGTGATTACACAAAAATTGAATGAATAAGTACGTTGATTGAAAAATCGTTCGGACATTTATTTGTATGTACATTAACAAAGTTGTGTACCAAATTTCATAAAAAAATATTTATTTTATTTGTTTTTTTATTATAATTATTTATGATTATTTTTATTATTTATATTATTAGAAATAATAAATTTATAATATTGCATTATTATTCTTATGTATTATAATTATTTATTATCATTTATTGTAATTATAATTGTTTATTTATAATTAAGAGGTTAGGCTACTCGTACTTCCATGGACAATGTATTTTTGAAGGTATATTCAACATTTCAAGTGAATCAGTTGAAAATTGTCTAAGTTATGTTTCCGGCCAACTTAAAAAATGCAGTTTTGAGATAAACGCTGCACAGCCGCCATTTTTAAACTAATCGCTTCAAAAAAATTAATGTATACAGTCACTGATATGTATAATAAACGCCCTTTTTGTAATCTCGATTTATGTTGTAGTTTTTCTGAACAAAAAAATCCCCAAAAAGACTATTTTTTCGGCCTCTAGAGTGGCCTAAGGCCTTAAGGTATTCCGTTCACGGAGGACCGTTTTTTGTGGGGGCATAAGCAGGACCTTCTGAATTTTCGGTAAATTACAATTGCGCTCAATAAAAAAATAAGTTACAATGGATTATTATACACAACGATAAACTAGAATAAATATTGTTTCGCAAATTTAGTAGATTGAGACATTTTTACATTTATTTGAAACGTCACGGCTAGGAAAATTCTTCTGCTAGTCACATTTTTCCAAGTTATAACATTAATATTTTCTTTAAACGTTCGGTGACCCTCTGATTTTATTGTCGTTCCGGAATCTTTAGACTGTTTTAACCTGTGAGCAGTTTATATTAGGCATCTAGAGTTATTTAGTGTATAAATTATTAGATAGAAATGTAGCCAGCGTGTCATGCCCATAAAGCGCCGTATAAATGAGACGATTTTTAGGGCCGTAATTTTTCGTTAAAGTTTCGGTAACTTGGCTTCAAATTTTACCAGTATACTGGAATGTACTTTTACTTCATTATAAACGAAAATCAGTTAAGTGTAAATTATTAAAGTAGTTATCAGCAATCTCATGAAGGACCTTCGAACGTGAGGGGCTCAACGGTATACTTGATTTTGGCCACCCGATTGATATGAAACAAAAGAAAACGAGTTTTTTTTTTCTTAAGGGGGAAGCCTGCTTTAGAGGCTTCAAAAAATCGATTTTTTTTTGCATAAATGTCTTCCCAAACTATCCAAGAATGTGTCCCTAAAATTTCAAAAGCAAATTCAAATTATTTTCGGAGTTACAGAAGAAATAGTGAGCAAGCGTCGAGCAGGTATACGAGCGGCCGGATCGCTCGGAGTGCCCGCGCTCCGCCCCTCGATCTATTGTATGTATTGTACCCATGGTAACTATTGTACGTATCCAAAGGGTTTTTGAAGAGTCTGAAGGGCAACTCTATGGACCAGGAATCGCTGATTAGCATATTATTGCGGTAAGTTCAAGAAAATTACGATTTTTTATATACGAAAACTTTGACGCGCGATTTCTCGGTTTTTCATTTTTACGATTTTTCCTAATTGGCGGGAAAGATAGGGAAAAAATTAAACGTCCTATTGAAACGAGACAAAATTCATTGTATTCGGGATTAAATTCTCTTTTTATTGAACCTAAAAAACCTTAAGAAAGTTATGATTAACCCACTTTTTAAACAATCTAAAGTGAATTTTTTTCCGAAAAAATGATTTTTTTTTAATTTGCGAAAAATTGTTGAATTTCTCACTTTTTGTTGAATTTTCTTGGTTTAACGAGAAGCTATACTATTGAAAATAAAAAATTTTTTGGGTTTTTTGTTTCAGATGGAAATTGCGACCTGCATCTTTCCCGCCGCACGACACTTGCACACTCGAGGCGCCTCGGCGAAATGCTTGTACCAGGCATAATATGACATATATTTTAATGAAAAAATTTGAGAAGACTGTTGAAATATATAACAATAAAACCTGAAAGTTTCGTTTCAATCGAATATTTCTTTCCTTCCCAAAAAAATCCTCGAAAAAATCGATTTTTTGAAGCCTCTAAAGCAGGCTTCCCCCTTAAAATAGATAATATTGGCTAAGGCTTGACGGAGCTTTTTTAGTTATCGTGTTTCAATCATCACAAAAAGAGATTGAATTTTTTTCGATTTTTCGAAGTAGACATTATTGTTAATACCTAATGAAAAAAAAGTGTTAAGAAAAAACGTTCGGTCAAGACTAAACTATCATTACACTGAATGAGTGTACTAAATTTTAACGGAGACTTTGTCCTTGGAGTGCCATATTTCAGATGTTTACATTTTATTTTTTTCAAAGGAAACGAGTAAAGCTTTTTGAGTGCGGTTTTTTTCTTGCTTTTATTCATGATATACAGAACGTTAAAAAAATGGTTTTTTTTTAAACCAAAATGGCGGCCTTTGCACCTCCGCGAAAACAGGTCCTCAAATCGCGGGAGGTAAACGGCTGACATCACTGCCCCTTCTTGTTGATCTAAAACACAAATTCAAAGCATATTATCAATCTGTGACCCTTTGGTCATGGAATGACGGATGGGTTTTTCGTTTAGTACAAATTTCGGAAAATGGCAGCAATTTAAAAAAAATCGAATTTTCGCGCTTTTTTCGCATAAAAAGATAAATAATAAATGCAAAAATGTATCTATCGAAAAAAACGATCCGTCATTCCGTGAAAACATATTTTCTGAGTATGCTCTCCAAATTTCAGGTCGATATGTTAATTACAGCGGTCAGGAGAATGTCAGCCATTTTTAAAAACGTGTTTTCGAGAAAAACGCGTTTAAAGTTTTGTAATGTGTTTACACAAATGTGTTTATAATTACCGCTAATCGGCAATGCCTGGTCCATAGAGGCATCCCTCCTCTTCTTCTAGCTGCTCATGTTGAGCTCAAATTGATTTTTTGAAAATTTCAAGGACAAAGCCTCCCTTAAGGCAATCCTCATTGGATGTCAAGGAATCGTGTACACCGTTTTGAAAAACGTACTTTTGAGATCAACGCGTTTAAAGTTTTACTAGCCATTCTATTGTTGTAATCATAAGTTTACCTTGAATCTGCTATTCCAGCACCATATATTGGATCTCCCTCTTCGATTTGAATCGCGACGAACGATTTTTCGAAATTTTCACAGCAGCCTAACCCCTTAATTTCATGCAACTGTCGCTTCTAATCGTCGCGTTATTTTTTTAAAGGTTAAATATCGTTGCAACAAATGTCTCTCACCGAATATGCACAATCTATGGGTCATATATTGAGTTGATCCCTGGCACGAATGCCTTCTCGAGGATTGAACGATTTCTCTCGAATTACTTCCCCTTATCTATAGCACTGTATATGACTAGTATCGAGCTGCGATCTCGCTTTTATTGATGCATCCTATATATGTACGCGGATATACAAATACGCAGGCACGCGTGCGCACACACACACCGATATTGAAGTAGCGATCGGTTAAGGCATCACGGTGGAGACTCAGCTGCAGTAACGTTGAGCTCTCACCACTCTCCTAGTGACAACGTTTCGAATGTACAGAAGAAGTTGCAGCTTTAAGACGAAAGGGTTTATGATCGTGTGCGTGTGTGTGTGTGTAAGTGTAGATGTTTATTTGTATAGACAGCTTGGAACTGAGATAGTTGCCACGAAGAGAAGAAGCGATGAAGGAGAAAGAGAGAGAGAAAGAGGGATGAAGAAGAGAGAAGGAGGCTGAGAAGGCAAAGAAGAAGCAGCCTGATGGATGCGAGGAATACCGAACCGCCTATATACGCGATTTCTTGGCCGCAGTAGTAAAAGGAAGAGCGAGAGAGTTGGAAAAAGCTATCGAAGGAAAGGGAATAAGAGACTATGTGGTACGTTTAGAATTTTTCTCCTTCTTTGCAATGAGGCAGACACATATCTATAGTGAAGTTTGTCAAACAAACTCTTATTCAGTGATGCTTATCATGGGGACTTTGCATTGACGACACCCCTGGAAATTGACGAACTGAGTTCGCCACATTGCAGGATTGTTCTGGCGTTTCTAGCCACCGATTTAAGCGAATGAACATAGCACTGAATTTTAGGAAAAAGTAACAACCTTCACCAAAACCCTCCACAAAACCAAATTTAAATTATTATCGATCGTGAAGTAGCGTGTTGGAAGGAAATGTATGGTTTTATTGGAACACGCTGCTTCACGAGCGATAATAATTTCAATTTTTTTTACTTTTCTTTTTGGCCCAAGCTCCATGCTACATCGATATCGAGGTAATGGAAAACAAACTCAGTTGGTGACAACTGCTGTGAAAAGGCCAGCAAGCGATTGGTGATATAAAAAATAGAAAAAGTGATATAAAAAATAGATAGAAAAAAACAAATTCACGTCATATTTTTTTTCACGAAACTTCATTAGTCACTAAGAATACTTGTTCCGAAACATTGTAACTATCTCTCTCGTGGCGATATCTATTTTATATTATCTTGAATAGGTATGAAATTATATGCACCCTCTGCCATATTGATACCTAATGAATCCCAGGTGCTTGCGGATGAACCTTGCGCATGAAGCATGGAATTCCTATCGATGTATTGGGCTGAAGCAATTTTCCCCTACATCACTCAAATCTTCACAGTACCTGAAAAGTAGTCAAGGAGTCCTCAGTAGCCGATCGCGGCCAATCGTCAAATGCTCCTTTGACATATGGACCAAATGAAAACGTGATAAAGGTTTTGTGTGATGGCACAGAGCATTTAAACCTGAATACCCAATGCTAGACCCGGACCTGGGTCGATAGAACATTTCGTTGCCTAGCCTGTAACCGCATTGAGCATCAGCAGCTGATAAACTACCAGTTTTGGTCCTGTGCCGCCTTCCAAATTGCAATTAACCAATGGCACCCAACGGTCTTCCCAACCTTGTGTCAAACCTATTCACCATTCCACAGTCTATGGCAGAATCGCGCATCGGTATGCAGAAAAAAAGAAAACGTCAATTCTGGGACTGGTTGCGGTCTAGCCTAAGCTGAAGCCATGTACTACTGCATAACCTATGATGCAATTGAGTATCGGCATATGACTCATTACTTATCTTGGGCTTGCATTGGCTGTGGATAGTATCAGACCGACGGTACCGTCTCCAAGCCCCGATCTAAAGCCAATCATTGTATCCCTAGCATCCTCGCATCTGCCAAGCAGTTCCAGGAAAAGCCCTCTCGCGTCACTGAAATACCACTTCTACGAAGATGAGATTTCGATACACCGAACCACTTTCTTGTATCAACAATTTTTGGATACTTGTAAAATAAGAAGTTCCACCACCATCTGATCCTTTTTCGTCGACAGTTTCGCTCGTGATTTCAATTGAACCAAACGCTGTTTTCTCACCGCACCCTACATTTTTTATATTTCATTCAATTGATGCACTGTTACTGAATCTAGTGCTAAATGGTACTAAATCAAGTGCATCAATAACGGTGATATTCAAGATTCTTTCCATCTAGTATTCTTTCCCCGTCTTTTTCAATATCAGGCCGAGCATCAGCACTCAAGTTGGGCAAGTCTTGGATCAGTATTGGGGACAATGCAGGGATAGTCGAAGCCATTGGTGGGCCAACGTCAAGTGCCCCCCGCCAGACCCAACTTAGGATTCCTGTGCAGGGCTCGCTGTGGTCCAACTGTCAATCGCTGATCCGCTGTCAAGTGGATTGTTGGCATGGTTAGCATCGTAATTTATCTCGGATATGGAACGAATAACCGAGGCATACATTCACATTAATATGCGTTGTGATGAAACAATGGGATACACGAATTTGGAATACAAGTCGATAGACCAAAGTTTATTCAGGTTCAACTACTTATAGTTGGCAGGTGCGAGAGCCTTCGGACTCCCGATCATCTCTCTCCCTGTCTCTCTCTCACTCTCTCAGCGATTCCTGCGCAATGCCTCTCGATACGCTCTCGCGAATGCATGTCCAAGAATCGCAACGACTTGAAGCATCTCTTGAAGATGGATGTGTGTGTGTGCGCGCGTGTATATAAGACGGTGTAGCGTGTTACGGGGCTTCATCTCCTGCTACCGGTGAGCTCGGCAGGCCCACAAGAAACCGAACTCATCCCAGGGCCACCGGTCGCATTGCACAATGCTATGCAGCAGAAGAGAAGCTGCAACAGAACCCTCTATACCGGCTGCTGCAGTGACGAGATTTTAAGTCTCAATGTTCTTTGCCTTTCCACTCTCATCGAGTCCAACGTGACGGGTGTGCCCGAGAGAGAAAAATACACACTCTATTCGATCTAGCATCGTACTTTGTATCTACGTGCATTATACGAAGACGCTAAACTGCAAGCAAAATGGACTCTGAGACTCACAACTTCTGGAATGTTAATCCGTCATAACTCAACAACGTAAACAATTGAGAAGTAGTTGACTTCGTGGTAGGTTTTGATAAGTAAAAAAACACGTATTATTTAATTTTTGAAATATGCAATCAGGGGGCTAGTTATAAAGCAATTAAGAAAGTATGACATGTTACATTGTGTCGTAACATTACTTTATGATGTATGGAATACTTTCAAGCACTTGTTTTGCTTGTTGTAGCACAAAGCCATAGCTGTTGACATCGAATTCGTTTTCGTTTTGATGTTTTTTTTTTCGATTTTCGCAAACTTTGTGCACATCCGAACCCCCAATCTCGCAATAAGTGAATTTCGAGCAAACTTTGATCCACCTAACGCCATCTAGTTTGCATGAATTGCACTAAAAGACACTAAGACGGTTTGTAGCCATCGTGTGACATTCAAAAAAGGATAAAATGTCGATACGGGATTTTGTGAGGACTTAGATGGTTTTTGACAGAACTGTCAAACGGTCATATGAAGGGTTGAAGCCAACTCATAAAAACTCGTATACAGAATGTCAAAATGAAATAATGGTAAATTTGTGCGATTAAAAAGTAACAGAATGATGATTGTGACGATTATCATCAAACAGGAGTTTTTGCAAAATTTTGCGATAAAATTGTTGTCCAAATTTGTAATATTAGTATAAAGCAAAATCGAGCCAATAGTTGAGAGGGAAAGATCTACAAATCTCTCGAATAAACCTGGGATGCCCCATATATACATGCATATACGTTAGTTTTACGTGTTCAATATACCACGAGGAACTCGAAGAGCCATAAGGATGGGTATAGCGAATGGGGAGACAAGTCTTACAGTAACGCTACGACATTCTATACCTGAGGCGTTCTCACAGTCGTTAAACGTTTTTAATTTCAGGCCATTCTCCCCTCCATCTTTTTCTCATACTCTTACTCTTTTTCCCCGGTTCTCCAGGCTTTCCAGGACTATTAGAGTGTGTATTAGCCAGTAGTGAGGCGTATATCTATTACAAATGGGATGGACGATGGAGTCGCTCCAAGATCTCATCCCCTCTCTCTATTTCTCGGTCTTTTCTCCTCTCTCTCTCTCTCTCTCTCTCTCTCTCTCTCTCTCTCTCTCTCTCTCTCTCTCTCTCTCTCTCTCGTTCGTACGCTATTCCAGGAATAGGTTTCCACAGATATAAATATACATGTAACGCGTGTTAGTGACTTTCGATTAGTAGCCGATTAGTAGATCGATGAAGATACATTTTTTTTTATCGACTAATAATATGTGAGATTCATCGATCGTTGGATACAATCAATCATTTTTTTGTTTCTATCCTGTATTTTTTTTTCTTTTTTTTTCCCTTTGGAACGGAAACGTATATCTTATTTCTACTTAATCTGTACTTTGCGCGGTGGGAGAAAAAAGGCGTTATGAACTCCGGGGCAAAGTTGAATTAAAAAGTAAGAAACGGAATCGGTTTTTAATTAACTTTTGAGCGTGATGCATTGAGGCAAAAACAACGGAAAGTGAACTTTTCCCGTTAACGATCCAAGTGTTACTCCACTTGGAGGGAGGGCATAAGCGACGGGGGGAAACAAAGAACGAAAAAGCGAGAGAGAGAGAGAGAGAGAGAGAGAGAGAGAGAGAGAGAGAGAGAGAGAGAGAGAGAGAGAGAACAGGGATGAGAGTTAATACATCTTATTCCTCTTCGTTCAAGGGGATATACTCCGGCTCATCGAGATGAAAGAATCTCTCACGGCCACGAGAGTGAGAGACGAAAGGAGAGATAAAGACAATGCATAGTATCGCGTGACGCCTTCGAGTACATCACTTATCGACGTGCGAGCCTCTTGAACCCGGAGATGCGTAAAATTTTACACATATACATATATGTTCCACAAATCAACTTTACAACTCCAGAAAAAATTCTCGTACGTCATTCAATATATCATCCTATGTTGCAAAAGTTCTTCCGGCTTTTATCTGTCAATATCGGAATTTACGGGAAACGCATAGACGAGAAAATAAAAAGAAAATAAAAAATGACTGAAACACATGTCGAACGGATTCTGAGGGCGGGTGAAATAGCATTGATCGTTTTTCATTTGGTTCTACGTCGCGAAGGTGGTTTCGAATTCAACTATGTGCTCTATTTTCCGTCAACTTTAATCCGGAATATTTTTTTATTCGATCGGTAGTTTCGGAGTGTAGAAAATGCTTCGGAATCTTATTTGGAGCGAATGAAGTGAGGACATTATTGTAAATGCATCAAGTTCTGTCCCATTTTACTGTTAATAAAAATAATGTAAATTCTTTCTGCAATAGAAAGTGGTTCTGGATTTGAGGGGGTTATCCGATGTGACAGCTATTTTTTTCGCTTTTTGAGAATTTTTTTTATGAATTATTAAAATATACTATCTTTGAATTATGACCACACATTTAGTAATATTTCTACAGTCCCTTGGAGTTTTATCAAACAATGAGTTGAATCGACTTTGCACCGTTCGGAAGATGTGTAAAAAAAGTTTGTTGACGGCTGCCATGATTCCGGAGGTTTTGCTTATCTGAAGTAAAAAATCAAACGGCATTATTATTTGTAGATCTGAGGCTATGGCCGGAACTAGAGTAAAGTAAAAATATCGAAAACTGAATTTTTGGCACGGTTTTAAATGTTAAGTTCTAAGTTTCGTCTTTTTTTCGACTCCTTCACCTTAAAAAAAGAACTATGGCAGAAATCTGAACTATTCTGGTTCAGGTGAGAACTATAGATGTGATGACTATACCATAAAAAATTCCAGCGAAACCCGTCCAATAGTTTTTGAGATATCATGGAAGCCAATTTGAAAAATACAATTTGATAAATACGCGTTTGAAAGTTGAAGTACGATTTACACGAAGAAATTTTAACACACCATTAGTCTGCTAAGCCGGATGCATAGATAACGCGCACATTTTTCGCTATTTGTGCAATAAATAATTTACGATTTTCTGGACCTGTCAGATGGAGACCGCCAAGGCGTTTAGGCATTTTTCTCGAAATTATGTTCTTCAAAACGGTGTACACGATTTCTCGACATCTAATGAACGGATTGACTTGAAGCTTGGTATACTTTACCAGTAGAATCGTAGACTAGTCTTGACCGACGTTTTTCTTCTTAACATTTTTTTCCATTAGTTATTAACAACAATGAACTCAATTTTTCTCAAAAAATAAAAAAAATAATTGTATTTTTTTATAGATTCAAACACGATGCCAAAAAACAGTTCGGTCAAGTCTTAGCCAATATTATCTACTTTAAAAAAAAAAACTCGTTTTTTTCGATTCACATCAACCGAGTGGCTGACATCAAGTACACTGTTGAGCTCACGTTAAGAGGTCCTCCACGAGATTGTTTATAATTTCTTCGATTATTAATACTTTTTATGAAACTTGGTACACAACATTGGTCATGTACATACAAATGAATTTTTTCAATCATCTTGTTCCTTTTAAATGAATTAGGATTTTTTGTTTAAATCCGAAATATTTTTTTTTATATTGCATAGTTCATTTGTTATTAACAATTATCTGACGATTTTTTAGGCAAATTTTTCACTTTCCAAAAAGATCGTCAGATAATTGTTAATAACAGATGAACTATGCAATATAAAAAAAAATCCTACGTACTTCCATAGACAATGTATTTTTCAAGATATATTCAACATTTCAAGTGAACCGGTTGAAAATCGTCTGAGTTATGTTTCCGGCCAACTTAAAAAATGCAGTTTTGAGAAAAACGCTGCACAGCCGCGATTTTGAAATTAATCGCTTCAAAAAAATTATTGTATACAGTCACTGGTATGTATGATAAACACCCTTTTTTGTAATCTCAATTTTTTTGTAGTTTTTCTGAAAAAAAAAATCCCCAAAAAGCCTATTTTTCGGCCTCTAGAGTGGTCTAAGACCTTAACTCAAAGTACACTTCTATGGCTGTTATGACTGTTAATGGGATTCTACATCTACTAACAAGTGAGTAGATATTCAACGTGAACAGCGATAAAAGAAAATAGTTTACTGTCACTTCGATAAAGTCGTCACAACGTCGGTTAGGTTACCGTGACATACGTACCATGATATTCGCGCCAGCTCAAAAAATCAAAATTTTGCTCACTGCGTGCAATATCTCCGACCGTAACGGTCAAATAAAAATAGCATGTCAGCCGTAAGCTCATTGTTTCTTCACAAAAAATATGATTCTGCCATAAAAAAGATAGGTTCCCATTTTGCAAAACAAAGCTGACCTGAAAATTTTCTCGAGGACGTTCACAAAGTGAAAAACGAATCGTGCCATTTTACTCGCCTCGCGTATTCGTTGGACACGTGATTCAGTGATTTTTATTTATTCCTCTTTGTCTTCACATCCTCAACACCACAATATAAATGGGATTTACATTCATCTGAGAGATGAAAAGTTCAAGAAGATACACGTCATCTTTTTTTACGCAAATCAGCATTCAATACGTCTCTTCGCCTTCCAACTGTGAATTCAGAAGGATTCGAATATCCAAAGACCGAATGGCCTGATCTACGAGGGTGGATCGAGCCCTTACCGACCTGACCAAGAAAGAGCAAGATTTCAGTCGAATCTCAATACTCTTCAAATCGATGCCATTGAACCAAACGCAAAGAGCCAAGCCGGGGGTCGATCGCGCAGGGAATGACACAGTTAGCAATGGCTAAATTACAGTATCGCCCTGTAATGAAGTTTCTTGATCTAAAAGTGGAAATTCCACCGGAAATCAGAGCTAAATTGAAATCTCTGTTCGAAGACTCTCCTTCCTTTGCGTTTTGCCCTGGACTCGCTGCAGCACACGTATATATATCGATGACCGGAAATCAGAAGACTTCCTTATCATTTAAGGATATTCATCATTTATCCTTATTATTCTTTATCATTTTATCATAAATCGACACGCGTTTATTATAGAAAATAAAAATAAAGACGACTATTGAAATTACAGTTGTCAATTCGAAAATATTCGTACTCAGAAGTGCTTACGTTATTGAGGATGACGTTGAACGCGATCTGAGACATATAGGGGAAAGGCACCATATATCTGATACTTTTGTATGAAATTGAAAAAGAAGTAAACAATTGCTAAAACCTTCAAATGTTACGATTTCATTATCTACATGTCATATAAGAACAAGATGCTAATAATTATTTTACATATTACATTGAAATATTTCGAGTTATATCATGTTTTATAAAAATGACAGAAATCATGATTTTCAAGAAGGTTGCCTATAATCGGATGTCCGATATGGTGGCCCAAACTCCATTTTTTTATATCTGATACTAGGGGACTATTTTTATATAAAACAAAACAAAACGTTTATTGTTTTAACTTTGTAATTTATATTATCGAACAACCAGTCTCTATGAGTTAATATTTGATTAGGTAGGGACATTTTGGCACAAACGGATATCCAATATCAGGCTCGATTAAGGGCTTACGTGGATTTTCAAAATTTCAAAAAATCAATTTTTTTCCCTTTTATTATCTACTAGTATGATATATCTAGAATATTCTCCCAAAGTTTTAAGTCAATCGGAGTAAAAGTCTAGGAGAGAGAGCGTTTGGGAATCCCCCCTTGGGAAAGACCGGCCGGGAGCGACGCGGGTATGTCGCATTTTTCTCAAAACACTATTATTGAAATTTTGCATACTTCTTCAAAATAGCATTGACTAGTGATGAAACGAAGGTTTTTTTCGATTACAACTAATTTTACAAAGCTATACGTAGTGTAAATTGTACCAAAAATTGAACTATTTTGCATACAACTCTGCCAAAAATTCGAATTTCAATTTTTTTTAAAACCCTTCGTTCAATCACGAGCTATACTTATCTACTAATAGAAAAAAATTGATTTTTCAATTTCGGATAAAGCTGTCATGAGTTATCCTGACCACCGCGAGGACACTTTTTTTAAGGGTCTCCGGAATCCAGGTCCCACCGGCTGAATTTCCCAAAAAAATTTTAAAATAGTGTTGTTGCGCTTTTATGTTCTCTTTTGTTGAATAAAATGATTAATGTATATATTTTTTTTTATAGAGAAAATAAGCTTTTTTTGGCGTCGAAACTCACGTAACTTTTTACGTATCCGATATTAAAGTTTGCCATGGCCGAATATGAGCAGTAATATCCCCATATATAGGATACTTGTGTTTGAAATTGAAAAAAAGTAAACAATTGCTAAAACCTTCAAATGTTACGATTTCATTATCTACATGTCATATAGAACAAGATGCTAATAATTATTTACATATTACATTGAAATATTTCGAGTTATATCATGTTTTATAAAAATGACAGAAATCATGATTTTCAAGAAGGTTGCCTATAATCGGATGTCCAATATGATGGCCCAAACTCCATTTTTTTATATCTGATAGTAGGGGACTATTTTTACATAAAACAAAACAAAACGTTTATTGTTTTTACTTTGTAATTCATATTATCGAACAACTCGTCTCTATGAGTTAATATTTGATTAGGTAGGAACAATTTGGCACAAACGGAAATCTGATATCAGGCTCGATTAAGTATCCGATATCAAGATTTGACATCGTCGAATATGAACAGTAATATTTTCGATTGGGGTAGAATATCCATAAGTCGAATATCCATAAGTACAAATATCCATGAGTGCCAATATCCATAAATGAATATCCATAAGTGAATATCCATAAGTCGAATATCCATAAATATAATATCCATAAGTGAGTAAAGAGTCGAAATGAGTGCCAGAAATGGCGGGAGGTAGAGGAAAAGTGAGTATAGAGGGAACCCAAACCAACCCTAACAAACTCACTTATCTCTACCTCCCGCCATTTCTGGCACTCATTTCTACTCTATACTCACTTATGGATATTCGTACTTGTGAATATTCGACTCATGGATATTCGTACTTATGGGTATTCGTACTTATGGACATATGTACTTATGGATATTCAACTTATGTATATTCGACTTATGGATATTCGACGACAGTGATATTTTCGTACGTATTGCTATTCTTCGCGAAAAGTACCAGGTGTGTAAGTATGAAACCGGAATTTGCCCATAGGTGGCGCTAGATGTCGATGCAGTTACCGACACATCACGTCAGCGGTGTCTTGTTATTGTATTGATATCCGACAAAGATTTCCAACTCACAATAACACGAGTTTCATTCAGTAGCATTAGTTTATTAGAGATAAACATGTCGAGTTTTGTGCCAACAAATTACGATTTGCGGACAGCACTACGTTTCTGTTTTCATCTGAAGAAAACCGCAGCCGAATCGCATCGAATGCTTGTGGAGGTGTTTGGTGAGCATGCTCTCGGTAAAACACAGTGTTTCGAGTGGTTCAAACGGTTCAAAAGTGGCGATTTTGACGTGAGGAACGAAGAACGTGGAAGACCACCGAAAAAGTTTGAAGACGCTGACCTGCAAGCCTTGTTGGACGAAGACGACGCTCAAACACAACAACAACTGGCGGATCAGTTAAAGGTGACCCGAGAAGCCATCTCCCTTCGGTTGAAAGCCATGGGAAAGATACAAAAGGTGGGGAAATGGGTTCCACATGAACTCAACGAAAGACAGCAGGAAAACCGCAAAACATCATGCGAAATGCTACTCGCCAGGTTCAAAAGAAAGTCATTTCTCCATCGAATTGTGACTGGCGATGAAAAGTGGATATATTTCGAGAATCCTAAGCGCAAAAAGTCATGGGTTACTCCGGGTGAACCATCAACATCGACGGCAAGACCAAACCGCTACGGACGAAAGACAATGCTGTGTGTTTGGTGGGATCAAAAGGGCGTAATCTACTACGAGCTGCTGAAACCTGGGAAAACTGTCAATACTCAACGCTACCGACAACAAATGACCGATTTGGATCGAGTTTTGCGTGAAAAACGACCAGAATACCAACAAAGACAACACAAGGTGATTTTGCTGCATGACAATGCACCAGCACACAAAGCAAAACAGGTCCAGGAAACGATAGAGTCGTTCCGTTGGGAGATTCTTCAGCACGCGCCTTACTCACCGGACCTTGCCCCATCCGATTACTACTTGTTTGCATCGATGGGACACGCACTTGCTGAGCAGCGCTTTACTTCTTACGAAGATGTACGAAAATGGCTCGATGACTGGTTTGCCGCAAAAAAGCAACAGTTCTTTTGGCGCGGAATCCACAAATTGCCAGAAAGATGGGAAAAATGTATAGATAGCGACGGACAATACTTTGAATAAGTTACTTTGTATCATATCATTACAATAAACGTGTTTTTTCTGTACAAAAATTCCGGTTTCATACTTACACACCTGGTATATCCTCATTAAGTAAAATGAATGCTGCAGTTCATAAAAAATAACAAAAACATGACGCTTACCTAAATGAACACAACACTTTTTAAGACAAAAATTATTTTTTCACACCGGCGAAAATTACCATCGGTTCACTGTTGTGCTATTTTTTGTTACTAGCTAACCAAAAGTTTTGCAGTGGCGACATCTCAGGACTATTTGTTATTGTATAAAATAAAAAACAGATGTCGCTATAGGAAACCTTTATCTAGTCAACCATCCGATATTAAGCAGCTATCCGATATATGGTGGTTCTCCCCGATCTGCCGGTGCACATCGACGAAGGAGAATCGAAAGGGTGCCGCCGTTATTAAATTTAACACGTACAAAGTATGGAATATGCGGGATTCGAACTTTTATACTTTAAACGTAAGTGAACATATGGGGGGGGGGGGGAGGAAGAAGACTTATAAGAGATTCTCTTCTCCTTTCTCCCTCTTTTCTCGCGCTCTCTGTCTCGTGAGAGATCATCCGAGGTACATTAGTCGCGCGTGTTCACCCATTGTAAAAGGCTATGCGAACCTACTCTTTTCCGATAATATGCTTCTTCCCGCCTCTCCTCGGCGTCGTCGTAACTCGGTGACCATTCCTGTTACTGGTAGCATTGCCCCACGTAGCATCGCCCCTATGTACCGACTGTATGTAATCACGCAGCATCTCTCCCAGCTCTTCTGCTCGCAGTCGTACACACTTGCTTAACGCGCACGCACACGCGGATGGATACTCGTATGTATATATCACGTAAGAAGGAGGAATAGAAAAAGAAGTGGTAGCGATGGAAGAAGTGGTCCATTCCTTTTAATGCGAAGTAATGGACGTCTCGCGCGCGAACGCGAACGATAGAGTAGAGAAGCGAGACACTCGCGCTTATACGCGAATACAACAAAAATTCTAAAACTTATAATATTTCATAGAAGTGTACTTGCTGTGTAAAAGTAGGGGATAAGTGAAAGCGTTGGCTCACTTGAATCATAAAATTGTAATTTTTTATTCGTACGAACGGTTTTTTCAAGGTTGAAATTAAGGGGGGCAATTCGGGGCCGGGTTGAAATTCCGAACTTTGAACGCTCCGACAGTTTAAAATTCCGAATCTTAATATTTCGAAATTCAAGATGGGGCCGGGTTGAAATTCCGAACTTTGAATTATCAGAACGCTCGAAACTCCGAAAGAATTTTACTCGAAAGACCAAAACTCCGAAAATCCGAACACCGTCAAAATAATTCAGCTATGGAGGTTTTAAAAGTTTCAAAATTTTCAATAAATCGACGAATTATTCCAAGAATTTTTTTTTTTGGGAAGTGATTTTGCGTGAATTTTTAAATTTGTCTAGATAATGTTGTACGTTCTACACCATTTACAGTCAACTGTGTAGACTTTCGCTGGCATGATCTTGACATGAGGGCCAGCTTGAAATTCCCAACTTTGAATGCGCCGATGGTTTGAAATTCCTATTTTTTAGGGGCTATACCAGTGTGAACGCTGAAAATGTGGGTGATTTTCGGGAATTTTTTGGAAGAAAAGTGCTCAATTGAATGTTTCGGAAAATTGAGAATATATTTGACTATATTTGACCTATATCGCATAATTTTTTCATGGAAAAATATTGAGATCTAAGCGACTTATGCGCTGCCTTCGGCGGCGCCAAAAGAAAAGTTCCTCCAATGCGGACATGATTCCGGCCGATTGAGTAACTGAAACCGAAAAAGAAAAAAATGTCGTTAAACTGGAAGGTATTTCCTGTACAATGACGTAAGATTTTCAAAAAATATCAAAATCGAACAAAATGGCGTAGTTATGAAAAAAGTCTGTTTTCTTGCCTATAAAATGATCGTTTTTTTCTATGCCAAATCGTCAATTTTCATCCAATCGAAAATATCCTACGTCATTGTAGAGTAAAAATATTCAAGAGTACTCAGTTCAAATTTCAAGTCAATCGGATAATTGCTCTTTGCGTTACAATGTCAGCAAATTTGAAAAATCTCATTTCGAGAAAAACGCGTTTAAAGATTTAACCATCGATTTTTGCAAGATAAAATTATGTTTACCATAAAAGCTGCTAATCAGCTATACCTGGCCAATACAATGGATCCTCCTCTTCCTCGAATAATGCCTGCTGAGAGGCTGAAGCTTTTCACACTGGTATAGCCCCTTAAATAGACACGAACCTTTCTTGCACTTTTGGCTCACTAAATTAATGCATCAGCCCATTTCATTCTACTCTCCGGTAAGACCCTCAACGCAACGTCACGGGTAGCGCAGCTACTTTATATATATATGAAGAAATAGTCAAGAGCACATTGCGGTCGTTACTTTTAATTGAATTGAACGTCGATCCGGTACACGCTGCTTCCTAGCTTGTAATACCATCGTGTGGATTTCGCGTTAGAAGTTACACTCGGACGCACGTGTGCATCAGTCACAGAGCCTCAAAGACTTCGAATTTCAACAATCAGAAGGACGTTTCATCAGACATCATTATGCGTGATCGCAGGGTGGCAGATGCGCCCTTTTGATTTTCGAGGGTTGCCACACATCGACGAACATACCCACGCGCCCTCACAAAGATGCAGCTGTCTATGGGTTTCAGCTACGCGGAGTTCTCGTTCTTTTGCCATGAAGTATTCCGCGGATCCGTGCGGGTAGCCAAGAGCGCGTGGAGGATGCCCGAGCGTCGCGAACATCCGGTTTTTTACGAGAAAGAGGAATAGAGTGAGGGGAAGAGAGGAGGGGCAGAGAGGGAAGCGTGAACTCTCTCTCTCTCTCTCTCTCTCTCTCTCTCTCTCTCTCTCTCTCTCTCTCTCTCTCTCGCTCACTACCCCTTGCCATTAAATCGTCACCAAACCTTCTATCTTCAAATCCAAGCATTTCGTTTATCTGTTCGAATATGATGTATCTAACAAGGAACATCATCTAAGGCAGTAGTTTCGTCTAGAGCGAGATTTTTTACCTCATTTTTGGGTTGGAATAACTTTTAAACCGTTGAAGCTATCTTGATCAAATTTTACATATGTATTTATTGTTCCTTTGAGAAGAGGCTACCGAAGGTATGTGCTAAATTTGAGCTCGATCGGTCAATTAGTTATCGAGATATCGTGGGCGCCGATTTGAAAAACATAGTTCTGAGATAAGCGCGTTCAAAGTTTTGATACCGTTAGATGAGGTTTGCGCGCGGCTTGCTTATAATTTCTATAACTCTGCTAATTTTTGAAATATCAATAAGCTGTTTTCACGAGCGTATTAAGAAATGTCTTAGGAATAATAAAATGAAGAAAAAAATCGAATTTGTCAAATTTCTAGACCAGACTACTGCCTTAAGTGGCACCTTCGATTTTGTTGAACCTCAGATATATGATACGAGGGTGGGGTGAAAAGTTTCCGGCCTGACCAAGAAAAACGATATTTAAAAATTTTTTTTTGCTTTATTTTTCAACATAATCTCCATCAATACTGATACATTTCTCATAACTCTCGCATCCCAAAAAACAGTAGCCATAACCTTGTTTGCCGATACAATTGTTTTTTCCTTCTTTGGGGTTGGTTCCCCTTTTCCAACCCACTGTTTTGACTGTTCTTTACTTTCAGGAGTGTAGTGGTGGACTCATGTCTCATCAACAGTTATGAATCGACGCAAAAATTCGTTTGGATTACGTCTATACAGCGCCAAATTGTCGGTAGCGTCGAGCGTTAGCAAACGCTCGATTGGTCGAGCGTTAGCAAACGCGGCACCCACCTTGCACACAGCTTTTCCATGTTCAAATGGTTGTGCAAAATATTTTCGCACACGTTCAGTTGACATCCTACAGGTCTCAGGTATCTCATGCACTTTCAACCTGCGGTCTTCCAACACTACTTTATGGATTTTTTCAATCATCTCTGAAATTGTGACTTCAACGGGCCGTCCTGAGCGAAGCTCGTTAGAGGTGCTCACACGACCAATTTTAAATTCAGAAACCCACTGATTAATAGTTGAATATGATGGGGAGGAGTCTCCTAGTGCTGAATCCATCTCTTCTTTTATTTGTTTTAGTGTAAAACCTTTCAAATGGAAGTATTTGATGACAGCACGTTTTTCCAATTTTTCCATTTTTACGAAAACAACGGAAGCGTCTCGCGCAATGTGCTCTCAAACGCAAACTAACGTAGCGATTGGGCTGAAACTGTACATACAAGCTCGGTAGGAATGGTACTGTAGGACGCCGCTCCAAAACTAGACCTAGTGGCACCATCTCTTGGTCAGGCCGGAAACTTTTCACCCCACCCTCGTACAGCACTGAAAACTATTAAACACGTATTTTTTTTCTATCTGCGGAAAAACGTTTTTAAGGTGGGAAACGACGCTTCAAAGAAAGGCGTGTCACCCCTTAATTCAATTCTTTTTCAATTATTCTATAGTGGATTTTTCATCGCTTTACATTAGAAGAATTTTGGTTTTTGTTTCATTCAGATCAGAGCACTGCATGTGGGTAAAACTGCAAAGCCACCCCTCGACACGCCTCTCTTTGGGGGGTGTTTTTCCCACTGAAAGCCTTTTTTTCGCGGATAAAAAAAAATACATCGAATAGTATTCGATGCTTTGTCAGATCTATGAGTTTCAAAAAAATCGACGGCGGACACTTAGGTGATGTTCCTTGTAAATACCTAACGTACACTATGGCCTGTGCATGTCCGCCATTGTAGCAGTCTGTTAACTTCCATTAATTTTAATTTCCATCATGATTTTATTATCCAGAGGTACAGAGATTGGGCTGTATTTGAATGCCATTTTTATGTGTACTTTTTATTCGTAATTTCCTTTTGGTTTTTTATTAAAATTTTTATTTTATTTAATTTTTGAGTTTGATTCTTGCATCTTATCGTGCGCTTGATTTCTTGCGTTTGATTTTTTTGCTCATGATTTGTGCACTTTATCCAACTGCAGTTTATTTGATTTACGTCATTTTATGATGGCATCACATATATCTTATGTTAGTTAACGCATGCATGTTATTTTTGTATATTTTTTTTATTAGTTCACCTTATCTGTACTTCTCTTGCGTAAAGGTTTTTATCAAGGCATACAATAAATCATCAATCAATCAATCAATCTCTTTTTCCCTCTCTCCCGTGGCATACTCCACGACCCCTACGATCATACTCATAGTCGACCCCCGTTGAAAATTACTATCCTCGCATATTCTCGAATGGCGTGCGCCGTTCTTCTTCCTTCGTATCTATAGTACCGCGTATGAGTGTGTTTACTCAAACGGTGAACTGAAAGGAGCTGATGCGCGCTCGTCAGCTCGAGAGATGGCTCGTGCCGATAAAGAAGTCCATACAGAACTCTCGGTGCAAACATATGTATATCATGTATAATTAATTATAAATGATATGTCGAGCAATCAGGCCCCCTATATAAACATGTTGAGGTAGCGAAGGTTCTTCATTTTCCGCTTATTTGTTAAGAGGCATCTTACAAGGTTTTGCTTTTAACTTTTCTATTTGTTTTCTAGCAGCGTTATATCGCAAATCTTCAGGAGTTTTGTAGGGTCATTAAAACACACCTTTGAAAAGGTTTATTTGGTTTGAGTAGAATGTTTATTCAAGTCAAATAATTTTTTTCGTTGTTTCGCGGCCTAATACGAATTTATGGGTAAAAAAATTTTTTTATTAGTTTCAAGCATCTCTTGGTGTAGACGATTCAACAAATACGTATTTGATCAAAAAACATTGTCGATTCGAAAAAACAAGAGATGTATTTTAATTTAAAAGTGCCTTTCATGGGATGTGCCTTTAATTTAGCTATATTGTTATTGTATTTCGGAGGGATGAAAATTGCATGTGCATAACTAGTATTTTGATTTGCAATGTTTTACCATATTTTCTCATATTCAATACATATTTGTTGGTGGTGTTATCAATCCTTGATGGTAAAAAATTATGAGAAATATTTTATATTAACACTATTTCGATATATACGAGAGGATTCTCCGGTTGCGTGGGTACCACAAGATGTTTAGTTCCCACGTCTTTCGGAATAAATTTGGCTGACCATGAGCGACAGCGCGCACAACTCCCGGTGAGTCGACACGTTTCGCGGACTCGGTTATACGCTTGCTCAGAGTACACACGGCTTGCGGGAGAAGCCTCGGGCCCTGCGCCACACTCCGGCCACTGAGCGTACTACTGCGTCTGTGAATTTCCTACTTGAGGCTGTATTCTAGTCTAGAGGCCTAAATTTCGAACGTTTTTCGGGCTTAAAACGAAAGAAAAAACAAAAGATATTTTCAGTATCCATTCTTCAGTCTTTTATGGATACATCAAGTACGGACAAAAAAGAATTCGTGCAAAAAAATTAATAAATATTGAAAACGTTATGGGCCGTGAAAAAATGGCTTAAGGCAGTTGACATAATTCCAAAGCTACCATTTATCTGACACAAAAATAAAACCAATTTCCTTTATCTATAGGAATGTCACTATGGCAGGTACCATAGGGAAAGAATAATTACTGGCGACTGTCTGAGAAACAAGTTAATTTTTCGCCCTTTTTCAAAGTTAATTTTTTTGCAAATAGTAATAATAATAATTTCGCAATGCCCGAGATGAGAACGATAGAGGGATATATACTAAAGGTCCATACCAATTTTGAACGCAATCGGTTAAATAGAACTCGACATTTTATGTCAACCAGATTGAACAAAGTAGTTTCGAGAAAGACGTGTTTAAAGGTTTTTGTGTACAATTTCCGACAACCGCAACTGTCTGAGTGGTATAATGACATGTTATACTTACATTGTATTAATCGACCATTCCTGCTTCGACTTCGAAATGATGATTTTCTGAAACTCGTTCTTCCCTTCGAGTAGTTTCAGCTTCCGCCGAAGCTTCTAAAGTCCGTAGTTCCAACAGGTCGGTCCCATTCTGGTCTTATATGTTAACGTCAGTATTGGAAATTTCAATTTTTTTTTTTTTTGAGGACAATCTTAAGGAATCATCACAGTGTGACCGCCCGAAAAAAAGCCGATTCTCGCGATTTTTTCAGGTGCATAGGATAAGCTAATCAGTGTAATTTTTTGTACAAATTGAAGCACCGAAAAAGAATACAAAATGATTTTTTTTATTCCTTTTTTTGTTTAAAATTGTTTTAATTTGCGGAAAATTGCGTGGAAAAAAATGGTGTCCCATGGTGGCCAGGATTGCGGCCGCAAGCTTTATCTGAAACAAAAATTTAAGAATGATTATTAATCTGTAGAAAAGCCGCTACGTTCCTGTCGAGGTTTTTTAAAAGTGAAATTTGAAAAGATGGCGGTGGTTTGAACAAAAAGTATAAAATTTAGCCCTTTTCGACAGTTTTTCGTAAAAAAAAATAGAAAGATTAAAGAAAAGCTTCCGTAGCAACATAAGGAAAGACGTGAAGAATGTTCTGTTAAAATTTTAAACGGATAGCTTGAAAACTCTTTCTCTAAGAGGGGCCACCGTTTTGAAAAACACCATTCCGAGAAACACGCGTTTAAAGTTCTAAGAAAGGCTGTAGCGACCGAAATAATTCTAATTTCGATCTAAAAATTGAACAGAACGTTTATGACCGCGTGTACCATCGGATAATGCAAAAAAATCAAAAATGTAATAAATTTTAGACTGTGGTGATTCCTTGAGAGCCCATACTATAAGAAAATGCCAAAAAATCAATATTCTTTTAATTTCTAGAATAAATTGCTGCCTTTAAAAAAAATCTACACAGACCCATTTAGTCTGTAGGGCTCGATATTTTTTTGGGTCAATAATACTAAACAGAAAAGTTATTAGAAGGAAATACATTTTTTATTACTCAACGGCGTTAAATAGATTTCGATTTAAATAACCAAATATATGTGAAATAAATCTCTGAAATAGTATAATCAAATTTCTAAAGGCATTGATTTTACTACATTTCAGTTAATTCAAATAAAAAAGGATCAACTTAACGCATTTACTTGAATTCAATAAGTCTTTCTTATCAGTGCAAAAAAGAGTGCGCCACTCTACGTAATGTTTTCGGCCCAATTGCAGTACCATGATTGTCAGAAAATATTCCATTCGCGGGATACTTCTGTCACTGTTCATTGTAAAATGAGCCAGATGCGTATCGTTACGTATTTTACTGTCCAGATGAGAAAACGCGAACAACGTGGGCTATCTTTCAGTGCGCGAAAGCAACGGCTACATCTAAACGAGCAAACAGAAGATTGCCCCTAAACAAATTGCACTATGAGTATTTCTGATGGAAATACGAGTTTCACCGTGTGTTACTGTTATACCGTTGAGTCGTTCGCCCAACGACGGCTGCACGAGCGATTTATCGCGCCGTTTTACTTCGCCGTGAGCCTCATCGTAGCCATTATAACTACTCGCCAAATGTCATATCCTGTTGCCTTGTATACTCTCCGGTCCGAGTTTCATCCTCGGCGACTCGACGTAATATATTTGCTTCGTATTTACTATATATACAACACATTGAGAGTATACGATATCCGACTTACGTTTCTTATACAGCGGCGTACGCGGCATGGAAACGATTCTGATTTGCAGAAAAGCAGCAGGTTGGCGAAGCCACGTGTTGCCGCGAGCGATTAGAATCGTGACTCTCGAAACCACGTGCTATTTTCCTCGATTATTGAACTTCATGGACATATATAAGCGCACCAAACTATAAAATGCTGTACATTTTTTCTGCAAAACAATGTAGGCTAAAATTGCCTCAATACTACCCCCTAACGACTTTTCTAACTATTCGCAATACGATTGATTGTAAAAAAAGTGCTCATGATTCAATCCATTTATTTTTATGGTACAACACGAACTCAAAATGAAGGAGTTTTTGACACAGGCGTATTGTGTGCACATTGATTTATATATTATTAAATTACGATTCAGAAATATTGTTTTTTAAATTGTATCGGGCTCATACTAAATTCTATTGATTATTCGGATGTTTAATAAGTTCTCGCTGTTTATTCGTGAATATTAACCCTTCGCGGTGACCCGGGGTCAAAATGAGCCCAAGTGAAACTTCAAGCCAACATCACTATAATTTGTTGGCGGTCAAGGCGACTGGCCTGCTTTCTGACGGTGCTTTGGGGTGAGCCTTTGTAAGTACAGACTAGGGTCGGATGTGGAGCTATTTTTTTCCTTAAACTATTTCCCACTGTGGAGCTATTCTTTCTTTTTTAAACTATCACATCTCAGGAATATCACCTCAACATTTTATGAAAAAACCGCAAGAGTTATGATTTTTTTGCCAAAATAATTTTCCGCCATTTTGAAATTCGATAAAAACATAATACCGAAAATGCTACATTCTAGAATGTTCAAACTAATATCCTGAATTTTTATGAGTCATTCGGAACGGTACTGTCAACGCGGCAATCGTTGAGGCTTCTCTGATAAGGAAAGCCTCAAATAAGCCCTTAAAGGCCCTTATTTCATGAGGGATGCCCTGTCAATTTTCCGCACGGGTTCACAATTTCATAAAAAATTAATATTTTTCGATTTTCCTACGCACTTTGAAAATCTTATTTGGAACTCAAATCATTCCGAATTTCGTTTCAAGTAAAAAATTGTAGAACGCTTACCTCCAATTATCATTTCTTATTCATACCCGTACGAATAAGGCGCAACATGTGAAAGCAAAAAATCACGAAATCAAACGAAACCGCGATTCTTGTAGTACTTATCAAAATTTGTGCCGACCTTCAAAATAACGAACTACCCTCTGCACATTCCACACGCAAGAATATAACTACGTAACACTGAAAATGACACAGCCTCACTAACGCGATGAAAATATTACCCGAACTGTATAAAATTAGTATATTGGATAAAATAATTGTAATTGGTACAAAATCAGTATATTGGAAATGTGAATTGTAAATTCTTTTTAACATTTAACGAAGCAGGGGCAGCTAATTTTATGCATATCCATTAAACTACACAAATTACACTGGTAATTTTATTCATATCCATCAGCGGTGATGTGTGAGGCGCGATGTGCGAAATACGATCGTGGTGCGAATTGGTTGCAGGTACAAATTAGACAATTCTACCTTATAGTGTGCGTACGGGTAACCCCCGCGTTGCTTGCAACGAAAAGGGCGTGTATAATATTCCTCGACATGGAAAACCGTGCCTGACGATATACCAGAATGTTGATTCGGCCAATTCGTGTGTCGATTTATATTCACAAGGAGAACAGTATGTTGTCTATGGAAATCAATATTGGATACACGGATGGGCCAAATCGACAGCTCGGTACAAGGCCTTCAGGCATTACCTTTTTATTTTATATGTTGCAGTTCAACAGAGAAGAGTAATAATGATACTTTGGCGTAGTTACGAACTTTATTTCGTTTGCATCAAAGATAGTCTTCAGATTTTTACTACACGGTTTGCAGAAAAATCATAGGGGTAAGGTTCCGAAACCCCCCTCCGATCGAGCTAAAATTTTGCACGAACCTTCCTTTCAATATTATAAGGCAACCCCGAAGGGATTTTTGGCGACACGCAATAATTTTTGGGTTTGGGTTTAGATTTGGGTTTGTTTGTTTGGCCAAAACAGAGAGCGCGATAATATATATAGGTATCAACGGAGACGTAGGCGATATAGATATACTCGGCGTGCGTTAAAAATGAACTTATAAATTCAAATCTCAAAAACTATTGCGAGTCGCCAGAAATCCCTTAACGCGGTCCTCTAGTTTCTCGGCTGTTTTTTTACGGCTTTTTCAATAATTTATTACGGGCAAAGCATCGAAATAATCAATCCCATTGTTTTTGCATAAACTTTATTAACATTTAAATAAGCTTTACAAATTTTTTGAAGTCAAAATATATAATAGAATAAAAGTTATAGTGGCCGACAGGAAGACATCAAGTAAAAGAGGTGCTTGACGGTGACCAAGATTGCGGCTGTTCTGCTTATCTGAAATAAAAAAACCAAACGGCATTTTAATCTTCATATTTAAGACTAGCGTTTGAACTAGAGTGAATTCTAAATTACAAAAATTGACTTTTTTATACACTTTTGAAAATTACATTCTATTTTTTACTCATTTTTTCTTAAGTTTTTCGCTCGTACAAAAAAACTATCGAAGCAATCATGATAATCCTAGTTCAATCGCTGGCTTATAATATATTAAAGATGCTGTATAAATTTGAACAAGATCGGTGCAGTAGTTTCTGAAATATCGTGGTCACCGTTTCGAAAAATGGTGTTTCGAGAAAAACGCGTTTGAAAGTATACCTGCTCCGTATACCTGCTCCGTTCCAGGGCCGTAACTTGGGAACCACTTCGAATATCGAAAAATCCTTTGGCACACTTTTTCTACACATGTTGTAGATGTGATTTATGAAAAAAATCGATTTTTTCGACCCGAGAAACTAGAGGACCGCTTTAAGGGATTGCTTTAAAATATTAAAAGGAAGGTTTGTGCAAAATTTCAGTTGGATCGGAGGGGGATTCGGAAACTTGCCCTTCAAAAAAATACTTGAAAATTAAATATCTCGAAAACTATTGAGATTCGCCAAAAATTCCCTTAGGGGTTGTCTTAAAATATTAGAAGGAAGGTTTGTGCAAATTTCAGCTCGATCGGAGGGGATTCGGAACCTTATCCAATCATAGAAAATAGGTATTGAAATAATGTATCTTTGCAAATACTATTGGCAAGAATTTCTTTCAAGGCGACCACATTTTTCGGGCTAAAATATTTTTGTTTCAGTTACAAAATATCTCACACTAGTGCACACGTGAAAAAGTGAATGCGCGACTGATATGAAAGTGGATTTGCTATTGCGTCTGAAGCGTTGGTTTTATCGAGCAAAAATTTCCCACTACGTTTACAGGGTGTCTACCGACCTGAAAAGTCATGAAAAATCTTAAATGTCATGAAATTACATCGACCCTGAAAAAGTCATGAAATGTTATGAAAAATTACCAGTCTACCTGAATTATTATACCCTACTAAATTATCGTTGAGTCTATATTCAATGTGAACTAACTTTGTGGTACTTGTCGATAGAGAAGCGAATATCGAATCGATAGAAAATAAAATAGAAGAAAGTAAAAGAAAATGATGCGTTATCTCAACATATATTAGTTTTTCTTTGTTATTCGTGCAAAGCGACTAGATGATATTACTCAAAGTTCCTAAATGTATGTCATAATTTTCTAGATGTTCCCAAAATATATTTCTTTACAACAATCTTGAAATTATGTTTGTCTCACATGTTTTACCATCTATGGAATTATACAGTTTGGTGACTTTTCCTTCATTCCGTATACTTTTTATGGGCATACAACACACATCTGTTTGAAAGAGCAAAATAAAAATATAAAAATGTAGAAAATCGGTCGCACTGTAGAATCATTAAGGGGTTACCCCCACTTGCGATTTTGAAAAAATTGATTTTTTTTATTGCATTTTTTTGAAGTGCAATTTGAAGTGCAGTTTTTTTTTATGCCCGGAATAGATGACTCTATGTAAGTTTACAAAAAAAAATATTTTCTTCGTGTAAACTGGAATTGAAACTTTAAACGCGTTTTTCTCAAAATGGCATTTCTGAAGTCGGTGACCAAGATTACTCGAACACTAATGAACCGATCTTCTTGAAATTTTGCAGGCTTATTTAATACATAAAAATGTAGTCTATAATCAGTCGATTTTTTTTTTTCGAAAAAAAATGGCCGTTTTATAGCCAAAAACGGCCTTTTTTCGTTAAAATCGAACCATTAACTTTGACTGTCCGCCATTTTGTGAAAAATGAATCTTTTTTAAAATCCTTCGATTAAAGACTAGTTTATACTTATATTTGACTAAATCCATGCGCATTTTTTTTCAGATGATCCACTTCGCCGCAATGTTGGTCACCGCAAACCGTGTATATAAAAACATTATTTCATTGACGGCCATTTGCCACTAAACAATGTAATATTTTTCAATAAAAAAATTACTGAAAGTTCTTCAAGATGTGTTCTTTAAGATGGTATATTGATCGATTGAAAAAGTTTTGTAGTTTTCTTTTAAAAAATTCATGAAAAAGGCCTTTTTTGCGCTACAAGTGGGGGTAACGCCTTAAGTATACTTCTATGCCAGAAAGTCATACCAAGAGTCATGAAAAAATCCCCATTCCTTGCCTTAAAAATCCTTAAATGTCATGCAATTTCAGTTCTGGTCAAAATTAGACACCCTGGTTTAGTTTTCAAGTGATCTACTGCACACAAAGTAATGACCGAACATTTGCACCGAAATCCACAGCTTTTGGCAATGAAACGATAAAATAATTAACACGGTTCAATTAACAATCTGTAAATTGGAAAATGCTCATTAAGCAAAAGACGATGACAAACATAATCAATAAAAATGTTAGTTAATTAATATGGGCATCCTTATTAATGAAGTGAATATGGTTCATTGTTTTCTGTACGTATAAAGATTTTTCTTCAATATTCAGCGTCACATTAGCTTATAAAGAAGCAATAATAAGTATATATTTGCCCATAACCTCCGTCACATATGAAGGTTGGACGTTAGATTTGTTATTGTTTTTGACAGTTACCAAAAAAATTATCTCTGCCGTCGTAAAATAATGTAAACTCTTGTTATCGTTGAAAATATTATTTCGACAGTAACAAAATCACCAAATGCAGAAAATCAGAAGTACTCAGAATCTTTCCGTAGAACATTTTTTCACAGCGCACTTACACAGATATCTATTTATGAACATATTAAGGCTCTTTATAATTTCTTTACCCGTACACCTCTGTGACGGGTAAAAAAAATGATTTTTTTGCGTTTTCTCAAAGTATACAGATACAAGAATATGTAAAAAAAAATGTCAAGGTAAAATATTGAAGCTTGACCAAATTACAGACGATTTAGTGAGAGCCGGTAGCGCAACGATTTACGTATATGAAAACTTTCAATCGCATTTTTCTCGAAACGACTTTTTTCGATCTGGCCGGAATCATAATTCTACTTATAATTGTCCGATTTACAATTTACAGGAACCAAAATTTCCGTACCTGCAGTAGCTATAATTATACGTAGCCCTTTTTGTTTTAATTTAGTTTTTCTAAAGGCACCGAATATAATTTAAAAAAAAACTCCAAAATTACAGACGCTCTATTATGCCTCAATAACGTTGTTGATTTTTCATTTCTTTCTATAAAAAATTACACGACGTAAGTTCAATGTATGCTTAATAACATACGTATTTTTCCACAACCCAAATAAATAATCTAGACGACGAAAAAAATTCGACAAACAACGACCTTTCTTCGGCCCGTCAGATTTACATGCTCGCCTAAAAAATAAAAGATGAGCTCATTGTACATAGATAAAACTGTTAATTTACGACTTTTCGAAAACAGTCGACGAATCCTAATGACTAGTCGCAGAATTCGACATGTTAATTTTCAGGAACAACGTAGCTCTTGCGTATCTCATTTCTCCCGTCCTTATTTATACTTCACTTCGTTCCGCGTTACTACACGGCGTTATTCTCTGTCACGTTTTAATACTGTTCCCCTCCCCGTGGTCCCGCTACCTCGCACATGCAATGAAACTTCTGTTACCCGGTTAGGTATTAGTTACTCGTTGAGCGAACTTTTGACCCGAAAAACATCGATGCCAGAAAATTTCCCAGCCCGAAAGAAATTGCGAGCACGTATTAGAGCAAGTGGCCGCGCTACAACGTCATGTGTCACCCGACAACCCGATGGCAAAACTTGTATTGCAAAAGTGCGAGGACGAGGAAGGGACAGAAGCTACGGGGTCGGCTCTTCCCGTGCATGCCGTTTTTGAATTCTAGTCGAAGCCGCACCGCGAAACCGTTGCCTGCGTAATATGCCGTTGGGAACTCTTTTAGTTATACGCTCGGTACGAGTTTGCATACATATATATATGCGAACCCACACATACATATGGATATATATATATATACACACACACACACATATATATACAGGGTGTCCCTCTTATCTTTGCCGCCCGAAATAACTCGGTAATTATCGCCGTCACAAAAAAATGATCCAGATAAAAGTTGTACGGTGTGACGGGGGCCATCAAATGCGACGAATTTTTTTTATTCCGGTTGAGGCGCTGACGCACAGTGAAGGTCACCTCCACTTTTTCAAATGGAATGGTACATTTTTTTTCAACCATCTTGTGGAGCACATCAAGCCGCATATAAAACATTGGAGGGTCAAAGTCGTTCAAGGTCATTCAAGGTCAGTATCGATAATATAAATCTAAATAGGTAACCTTGAATGACCTTGAACGACTTTGACCCTCTGATGTTTTTCATGCGGCTTGAGGTGCTCCGCAAAATGGTTGAAAAAAATGTACCATTTCGTTTAAAAAAGTAGAGGCGACCTTCACTGCGCGTCAGCGCCTCCACCGAAATAAAAAAAAATTGGTCGCATTTGATGGCCCCCTTCACACCGTACAACTTTTGTCTGAAACATTTTTTTGTGACGTCGATAATTACCGAGTTATTTTGGGTGGCAGAGATAAGAGGGACACCCTGTATATATATATATATATATATATATATATATATATATACATACACATAAAGGGTGTCCTGTTATGAATGGATAATCCTGCAACGGTCGATAGGTCAGTCCATATCCTTCTATATGCTGGAAATTCAGTTTAGTAAAAGTTCCACGGTTTTCAAGATTTTGGGCTTTATATTATTTTTTGGAAAAAATCATCTGCTTTTGGTTTTTCACATGCCATTTCTACAAATGATATGAATTGACACTAAGTAAGCAACTTTTTAAAGTAATTGGCACGATATGCGTAGTACATTTATTTACACCGCAGGCTATCAAAGTCAGATGTTCGAATTGGTTTGTATGAAAATTCTGCATTGGATCTTTTTTTATCAAGTTTCCTTAACATTTGAGCAAACTATTTTCATAAAGTTTCCTTAACGTAAAACAAATAACCAAGCGTATTTTCTTTAAAAAGCCGGGGAAAAAAGTTATCATTTGTAGAAATAGCATGCGAAAAACCAAAAGCACATGATTTTTACATCGAAAACCGTGGGTCTTTTACTAAACTGAAATTCCAGCATATAGTAGGGCATGATCTAACCTATCGACAGCATTATTCAGTTATAACAGGACACCCTATATGTATACTTGTATATGTAATGTATACAGGGTGGCTCATTTTAAATGCACACCCCGAACAATTCGCGAAAACGAAGTACAAAAAAATGTTTCCTGCTAAAATTTCACGGTATCGAGAAAAACATTTGATGACGATATTAAGGGGTTTGCGTAAGCTCGAAATTTTGAGAATAGCATTTCTTATTGCGTAGTTTCATGGTCCACGGTTTCAACTTTAATTGGTAACAAATATTTTGTGAAAATTTCGAAATTCGACCGAGTTATGACGATTTTTTTAAAACGTCAGATCGCCGAAGGCCCTTCTTTTGCGTTTTTCTCGAAACTATGTGATATTAAACCGTGAAAAGTATATCTCAAAATATGATGTTGACGTTTGCATCGTTGGAAAGAAACTTTTTTTTATTTTCCTTTTTTCTCGATTTTTATTGTTATCTAAAATCATTCTCGATAGATTTAGGTTGTAGGTCTATGAGGAGAATCTTGAAAAACGTTTTCCGTAGCTCTGTTCTGCCATAGAAAATTGGCAATCAGAAAAACATATTTTCCGTTAAGTTCCAACGATGCAACTTCAACATCATCTCAAAATCTATCCGCACGATCCACTTTAAATTCGGGCAGATTATGGTTTACAACATTTCATATCGTATGACCGGATGATTTTGTGGAAAGTTTGCCCATGTGTTAAGAACAAATCATTAAGGCGTTACCCCCACTTGTAGCGCAAAAAAAGGACTTTTTCATGAATTTTTTTAAAGAAAACTACAAAACTTTTATTAATTGATCAATATACCATCTTAAAGAACACATCATGAAGAACTTTCAGTAATTTTTTATTGAAAAATATTACATTGTTTAGTGGCAAATGGCCGTCAATGAAATAATGTTTTTATATACACGGTTTGCGGTGACCAACATTGCGGCGAAGTGGATCATCTGAAAAAAAAATGCGGATGGATTTAGTCAAATATAAGTATAAACTAGTCTTTGATCGGAGGATTTTAAAAAATATTCATTTTTCACAAAATGGCGGACAGTCAAAGTTAATGGTTCAATTTTAACGAAAAAAAAACGGCCGTTTTTTGGCTATAAAACTTTTTTTCGAAAAAAAAAATCGAACTATTAAAGACTACATTTTTATGTATTAAATAAGCCTGCAAAATTTCAAGAAGATCGGTTCATTAGTGTTCGAGTAATCTTGGTCACCGACTTCAGAAATGCCATTTTGAAAAAACGCGTTTGAAGTTTCAATTTCAGTTTACACGAAGAAAATATTTTTTTTTGTAAACTTACATAGAGTCATCTATTCCGGGCATAAAAAAAAACTGCACTTCAAATTGCACTTCAAAAAAATGCAATAAAAAAATTGATTTTTTCAAAATCGCAAGTGGGGCTAACCCCTTAAAGCTATCTTTCGATCGAAATTCCAACGTTTTTTTCTACACCTTGCCAGTTTTGTAATTTCCAAAATTTCAGAAAAGTATCCAGGCATATGAAAATTATATTATTATACTAAAAGCATATTTTTTGTTTATTTCCACCACCTACAGCGATTGGCCATGCAGCAATGGCAGCACCTTTTCAAAACAATAACAACTTCATTGTTTATCGATATTTTTCAATTTCTAAAACTCACACTTAGCAAGACTATGGATTAATTGTGAATAAAACCCCGACCTCGTCATCCCAATTCTCTCATCAGAAAACTATATTCAAAATCGACCTGGTTTTTGGGCCCCAAATTTATGCAGACCCGTTACCAAAAGTTGTAGCTGACCCACCGACGAAATCTCACAGGGTGAGTCGTCTGGCATCTTTCCGTCACAAGACCCGTAAGGAATCTCTTCTCCAGAAGAAAAGGAATCTGGGCAATTGAAATTGCGTATACGTGTCGTAGGCTTTATGGAAAGAACGGCCAAGTCATATATTCAAGTGTGACATCCACAAGCTGAGCATTTCTTACCAGCTGGCATTGCCAACTTTATAGAGGTATCTAAAAATTCTGTTCATTATATTGAGATTCATTACGGAGATAAGTACCTACGCGTGATGCTGGGATAGAGGCACACACGCACAATTTTCCAACAGCGTTCCGTTTCGTCCACCAGTGGTGTTAAATCCTAAATTTCGAAGCACTGTACTTTTATCGATTACTGTCGTACCATTATTTCCTTTCCATCGCACTGGTCATTGCAGTCACCTTTTTAGGAGCTTACAACATTTTTCGTTATTTTTAAATGCGAAAAAGAGCTTTTTTCGTTACAATTGTTTCAAAATCACCGATTTAAGGGGTAAGGCCACTGTAGAAATTTCGAAAAATCGATCTTTTTTCTTAAAAGATGCCGTAACATCTCAAAAACGACGTACTCAAAGGATTAAGGTGGGAGAAATGTCTAAATACTTCTATTTTGAATTTTGACGCAGCCCCTCTCAGTCCGATGCAATCCGTTCCGAAGACTTTAAACGCGTTTTTCTCGAAACTACATTTTTCAAGTCGGCCGGACTCATAACTCGAACAAATCTTGACCGATTGACTTGAAATTTTAACTGTATATTCACAATAAAATTCTGCGTAGAAGTACGTAGGATTTTCTCGATATATTACATAGTTCTTTTTATAAACAATTTTCGGACGATGTTTTTTTTGAGAATTTTGAACTTTTATTTAAAAAACGCGCTGTTTTTGCAAAAATCGATATATCAAAAAATCTTATGTACTTCTGTAGCTATTCACATGTATAATCGAAAAAAAAAAATTCATCCACTGTAAATTAAAAATTGCAGGTGCCGTTGGTCCGGCCCGCGCCTATGAACAAAAAAGGCTTCGTCGAAGAAAAGCTGTGCAGCCGCTATTTTGTTTTATATTACTTTGAAAAAATACTTTATGCAGTTTATGATATGTACAATAAAGGACCTATTTCAGAATTTTCATTTATTCCATTGTGCCGCTAAATAAAATTCCCAAAATATACTTATTTTTTCCCCACTACAGTGGCCTTACCCCTTAAGAAAATAAAAATGTATGTATTCCGATTTTAAATGAAAAGATGATACCACGAGATCTTGTACGCGGGTCGACAATTTTTTATTTTTTTTGTCCGTCTTCATTTCCTTGATTTATTTCCCTTAAGCATTTCAAAATGGACACCCTGTACGTAGATGTATACATGTATATATATATATATATGGCACGAGGTCGTACCTGTTTGGTATTCTGGAGTGAATAATTGAAAAGAATCGTATGCGACACTTTTCTCACTCGTAAACATGCACGGACAGTGCAAAAAATATGCAAACCTCACTTTGAAACGATAATTAGGGAAGGAATGTACTGTTTTTTTTTTCATTAGTAATTGGAACGAAAAATCGAACGGCGTTTCTGGTCATGTATATTTTGTGAACGGGCTAACTTGTTTATTTGTGTTGCAATAAAATCAAATTCACCAGTCGCTCAGTGAAGCGCAAACTAATTTTGTCTGATACAGATTCATTCGTTTCAGACTCACTTGACAAGCGTCAACTTTTTGAAAAACACGCGTTTATTTGAGAATAAAGATTTATCGCACATGTCGAGTGACGGCGACAAAAAATAACCAGAAATATGGGATTACGAAAAATAATTTTTCAAATGTTTCACTCATTTCGTTCAGCGCAACTACTCAAAATAGGGGACTAGTAACGTCAAGCGCATATTGAAAATTGTGACGGGAAACTTTCTCTATCAGCAAGAAAAATCGAAAAAATAAGAAACTATATGTCCATTGTGCGAATTAACAGGCTGTATCTATCCCATGTGCTTCTAATTAAATTCACGATCTCAGGACACTCTTTTTTTCGGCCAAAAATTGCGGTCCTCAATTCATGTAAATTGTACCTAGTCATCGATCATTCATTTCACGTGCGCGGTATTTACATTAGTTATTAAGGGGTAACACGACTGTAGAACATTAATTTTTTTTATTGGCTTAAGGGGGAATATACCTTTGTAAGGGCAAAATCAAGGGTCATTTTTGACAATTTATTCAAGAAAAACAAAACAATATTTTCAAATTCGGTTTTTTATACATGTTAGTACAAGTCTTAAAGGAAAATTATTTTTTAAAAATTATTTTGAAACACAATGGTGGCGCAGTAGTCGATGAAAGAAAACTCCTTTTTTTCATCGTCCTCTACGGGCGTATTCGCACAGGTCATATTTTTCAAGCTAGAACAAAAAACGAAAAATATTTTGAAAATAGATATAAAAAACTAGTCCAGTAAGTCAAAATATTGATTTTACAAAAATGACGTTAATATGAAAAAAGTCGTGAAAAAATCGGTCGAATATCGATCATAAAATTTTTAAATTTTAACTTATCGAAAAAATCCTACGTACTGGACTAGGAAATGTCGTCAAGAAGCTACAGTTAAAATTTCAAGTCAATCGATTGAAAACTCGAGGCGCTAAGCACACGCCCGAGTCTAAAAACATAGTTTTGAGAAAAACGCGTTTAAAGTTTTAAGCACTGTAAAATCTTGGAAATTTCGTGTTCACCTTTAATCAGCGATCCCTGGACCATGCAATTGTCCTTCTAGTTCAACATTCTCTTGCTCTTCTTCTTTTCTGGAAGATGTAGAACAAATTTTACAAACGTATGTTCCCCCTTAAGCGATACGTTGAACCATCGAGAATAAAGGGAAAAAAGTTTGGTACCTGTAAAAAAGGCCCGCAGGCCTTTTTTTACAGGTTTTATAAATTTTTCAAAACGGCACGCACCATAACTCCAACAATTTTCATTATATTCACTCCAAATTTTGAGCACATCTTTGAAATAACATTCCGAAGGGAAACATGTACGGGATTTTCCATGGGTTAATTATAACATTATTCATTAACCAATAATTCTCCTTTTTTCTGTCGAAAATTGAGTTTTCACTTTAAATGCATGCCAATTACACAAAAATTAATATTTTCAAAATGCGCTACGTATTTCTCTAGATATAGTCATGTAAATTGATGGACTTCAAATTTTTTTGTTCACTTGAAGATATGACTAATAACATCCTTGAATATTATTATCCTCTCACTTGTCCTACCGCCAAAAAAAAATCGCGAAAAATCGCTCAATTTTAGATGTTCACAGTGGTGTTAGCCCTTAACAACATTAAACTCCGTAACAGTAATGTTCTCCAATGGGCCTGCCTCTCTAGTCCTCAGAGAGGCTCGTCGCGTACGTACTGTAGAGAAAAGGTACTTCGAATTCATCGTTACACCTACGTAATGTTGACTATCAGCACATCAGGTTATCCTGAGGACGGTCCTTAAGGGGCTATACCAGTGTAGACGCTGAAAATTTGGGTGATTTTCGGGAATTTTTTAGAAGAAAAGTACTCAATTAAATGTTTCGGAAAATGAAGAATGTATTTGGCTATATTTGACCTATATTACATAATTTTTTCATACAAAAACATTGAGATCCAAGCGACTCATGCGCTGCCTTCGGCGGCGCCAAAAAAAAAGTTCCTCCACTGCTGACATGATTCCGGCCGATTGAGTAGCTGAAACCGAAAAAGGAAAAAATGTCCTTAAACTGGAAGATATTTCCTGTACAATGACGTAGGTTTTTCGAAAAATATCAAAATCTAACAAAATGGCGTAGTTACGAAAAAAAGTCTGTTTTCTTGCCTATAAAATGGTCGTTTTTTTCAATGCCAAATCGTCAATTTTCATCTAATCAAAAATATCCTACGTCATTGTAGAGTAAATATATTCAAGAGTACTCAGTTCAAATTTCAAGTGAATCGGATAATTGCTCTTTGAGTTACAATGTCAGCAAATTTGAAAAATCTCATTTCAAGAAAAACGCGTTTAAGGGGTTACCCCCACTTGCGATTTTGAAAAAATCGATTTTTTTTTATTGCATTTTTTGAAGTGCAATTTGAAGTGCAGTTTTTTTTATGCCCGGAATAGATGACTCTATGTAAGTTTACAAAAAAACATATTTTCTTCGTGTAAACTGAAATTGAAACTTTAAACGCGTTTTTCTCAAAATGGCATTTCTGAAGTCGGTGACCAAGATTATTCGAACACTAATGAACCGATCTTCTTGAAATTTTGCAGGCTTATTTAATACATAAAAATGTAGTCTTTAATCGTTCGATTTTTTTTCGAAAAAATTGCCGTTTTATAGCCAAAAAACGGCCGTTTTTTTCGTTAAAATCGAATCATTAACTTTGACTGTCCGCCATTTTGTGAAAAATGAATATTTTTTAAAATCCTTCGATTAGACTAGTTTATACTTATATTTGACTAAATCCATCCGCATTTTTTTTTTCAGATAATCCACTTCGCCGCAATGTTGGTCACCGCAAACCGTGTAAATAAAAACATTATTTCATTGACGGCCATTTGCCACTGAACAATGTAATATTTGTCAATAAAAAAATTACTGAAAGTTTTTCAAGATGTGTTCTTTAAGATGGTATATTGATCGATTAAAGAAGTTTTGTAGTTATCTTTTAAAAAAATCATGAAAAAGGCCTTTTTTTGCGCTACAAGTGGGGGTAACGCCTTAAATATTAAAATATCGATTCTTGCAAGATAAAATGATTAGAGATACGGCCTTGAAATTTTTACAGGATCTTGAAAGTATAAACTGTCGAAAAAGGCAAAATAATCGATTTTTTTAAAGTGTCACACTGGTATAGCCCCTTAAAGTTGCTTCAAGCGAAAAATTAATTTTCGACACAGGGACATCGTGGGAATGATCTTCGTATAAATATGATTACATTTATCTAATGGTGATTTCACAGACGTTGGGGTGTACGTGATATCGAGAATGGAGGTAAAAGGATACTGCGTACGGTGAACGAAGTCGTATGTCTTTAAAATAATCTTGCCACAAACACACGTGTACACTCATGGATACAATAGCCAACTTCTCGCGTCTTTAACGTCGATAGACAGAGAGAGAGAGAGAGAGAGAGAGAGAGAGAGAGAGAGAGAGAGAGAGAGAGGCGGAACATGAAGAAAAAAAAATCGAGACAAAGTAAAAAGAGTAGAAGATGGTGGGAAACGTTTCTATTCCAGGGATTAATTAAAAGTGCCGTTGTGCGGGTTCGGTGGCTTCGCACGCGCGTGTCCGCGTTAGCGAATGCTTCGACTGACGGCGTTGCTTATACGCCGGCAAGTATGTGTGGATATCTATACCAGAAATACTATAGAGGGCCTTGAATTGTCTCCGCAAGAGGTGGTTGTACAGGAGACGTAGGTTAGTCAGGTGCGACAAAAAAAACGAACTCGGCGACTGTCGTTCTCTTTCTTTCCCTTTCTCTCTTTGTCTCTCCGTCTCTCTTTCTCCCTCCCTCTCGCTCTCTTTCTCTCTTTCCCTCTTTCGCTATCAATCCATCCACTTCTCGCTTTCCATACACGTAGTAAAATATGACCAGAGCTCTTTCAGGTCCACCACCCGGAAGTCGTTCGATTCTTGTATATTTTTTTATCTGACGTGACTGTGTATTGTCACGTAGAAATTCAGGGCCACTATATTTCATTCCTCGTCAATGCTTCCGTCAACGAAATCTCACTTTTCGTCGGCGAATATTTGTTCGAACTGTTGTCAGCTCTCGACGCTTGTCGGCACAATTTATAGGATAAATGGGTAGTCCGTCTGTGCTTTTTTTTACACTGTTGTTCTGTCAATTAAAATTTGCAAATGAAAATTCGCTCGTTCCGTTTGGATATGATGTAGGGGGATTGAATAAAAAATAAACGTAAACGAACTTCTTAAAAACAAGCTTGTATTTAAAAGATACGGTACTAAAAAATAAAAAATAATGCTCAGTGTAATTGAAAATCTAAACAGTGTAACCACAAAAAAGTCCCTTCCCTGGTCACTCATCATAGGTGCAAGTACATAAAGGGCACATAAACGTAGATATGTGAAAAATATGAAATATAAATTTTAAAAGCTTGAGGCTTGTTTTTAGAAATTTTAAAGTAGTATTAGTACTTATGGCGTTTGACGTCTCGAGGTTTGGAAATTTATATTTCATATTTAAAAAATATCCACGTTTGTGTACCTTTCAAGTACTTGCACCTATGATGAGTGACCAAGGGACTTTTTTGTAGTTATACTGTTTGGATTCACGCTTTTTTTTCGTCGGAAAAAGGGTCTAAAGGGCGGAAAGCACCCCTCAAAGAAAGGCGTGTCGAGGGGCGATTTTTCAGTTTCACCCACAAGCAGCACACCGATCTGAATGAAACAAAATCCATAATTCTTCTAAGGTAAAGCGATGAAAAATCCACTAAAGAAGTACTGAAACAAAATTAAATTAAGGGGTGACACGGCTTTCTTTGAGGGGTGGTTTCCTCCCTTTGCTGCATTTGCCAAAAGCTTTCAACGAATGATCCAACCATTGTACCGTTTCTGCATTCTTCGCGACCTCAATGGTCGAGAATATCGAGCGAAGGAGCGATATGCTCGTTGGATGAAATCGATAGAGTTCGACTCGCCTAATCTCAGCGATCTCGCGAATCCTATGATATACACATTCACGCACGCACGTAGTATTCCCTATGGGACGGTATCGCGAGATCGCTATGCTCGCTTGTCCTGATTTACATATACAGAGTGTCCCTCTTATCTCCGCCACCCGAAATAACTCGGCAATTATCGACGTCACAAAAAAATGTTCCAGAAAAAGTGGTAGGGTGTGAAGGGCGCCATCAAATGCGACCAATTGTTTTTATTTCGGTGGAGGCTCTGACGCACAGTGAAGGTCACCTCCACTTTTTGAAATGGAATGGTACACTTTTTCAATCATCTTGTGGAGCACCTTAAACCGCATAAAAAAAACATTCGGGGGTCAAAGTCGTTCAAGGTCATTCAAGGTCAGTATCGATGATACAAATCTAAATATCTCGGATCACTACCAAATGTTTGCAAGTGATCCGAGATATTTAGATATGTATTTCATTTTAATAGGTGACCTTGAATGACCTTGCACGACTTTGACCCCTTAATATTTTCTATGCGGCTTGAGGTGCTCCACAAGATCCCGTGCGGAAAACTGGTAGGGCATCCCTCATAAAAATAGGGGCCTTTTAGGGCTTTCCTAGTGCTTTCCCTAGTAGGGATTTCCACAATGGGCCCAGACTTGGCCATTATCGGGATAAACTTGTAGGGATTTCCACAATAGGCCCCGACTTGGCCATTATGGGGATAAACCTGTAGGGATTTCCACAAAAGGACCCGACTTGGCCATTATAGGGATAAACCTGTCGGGATTTCCACAATAGGCCCAGACTTGGCCAGTATAGGGATAAACAAGTAGGGATCTCCACAATAGGCCCAGATCTGACTATTATAGCGATAAACCAGTATAAATAGCTTAGGCTACATGGTTGATGGTATTTCAATTATTCAAATCGATTATATACATCGATCGAATAATATTATCGAACGCAAATTGGGAAAAAGCATAAGGGCATTAGCAAATAAAAAATCAACGATGAACACAAATATGCAGACAAACATCAGACAGTATTTATTTATCAAATTAAAGAAACCTTTTACATAGATACAAACAATTACTCATGGTTTCACTCATACATGGAGTAATGCTAGCGCATAAGTGTGAACAGTCCCAACCGGTTTTCTCGGCATTTTTATAGCAACTAATTTCCGCTCAATACTCATCATAGGGAAAATTATTTCTTCTGAAGACTTCGCTGATATTTCCCATTCATAAACTTTATCTGACTGTGTAGGATAAGTAAATAAATTGGTCTTTGTTTTCCAGATCTTTCCCTCAATAGAAATAGATTCTAGTTATTCAGTAGACCCATATATGTTTTTATTTCCACTACACATCCATTCCTTAGAATGGATTATTTTTTGTATTAATTTTGTCATGGCAGTTTGTCATAAAATCTCACATGCAAATACGCAATCACATTTCTACGCGCTCACACATACATACACATGTACTCACGCCCACACCTATGCACATGAACAATTACATAAAAACAAATACAGATATACCCTGACGCATTTAACATACACGTATATCCACTGATACGGATATTTTATGGCGCTGAAATGGTTATGATGAGGCGCCGTTGAGGCATTTTCAGGGCGCTAAAAGGGCTAAATTCTCGATGACGGAATGCACCAAAAAGTCTTTCAAGAGTGCTCCGTATTCGGAATTTAGTTGTCTTCATTCTGCCGTGCTTAAAATGGGATTTTGATTTGTTTTTTTCAAAAACGGTAATTTTTTCTGGCAAATACAACTCATCACAAAAATACCCTAAATATTGTTTTTCATGGGGACTTGAAAAACCATTCATGACATTTTTTGCAAAATCTTCGCGCAAGACGTTTAGACACCGCATAATTGTCACCCTGTATATATATAGATCTGCTCTCGTCTACGATACCGGTACAAAGTTCTGGAGAAAATGCTCACCACTTGAAACAACGGCTTCCAACAAATAGTAAGGCGTAACAAGGCCGTGTTGTGCCACACAAAGTTATACGAATTACGCCTTTTTTTCGGCTAGCAATCAATATACATGTAAACACCTATAATATATATATATGTATAGCGCCGTGTATATGTATAGCGATGATGGAGGATACCGCGACGCGTCAGCGCGTCGACGAGACAAGAACTTCCTTTTAGGGCATTTAAGCGGGAGAAGCGTTAGTATAGTCACGGTTACTGTTGCTGCATTAGCCCTGCATCTCTCTCTCTCTCTCTCTCTCTCTCTCTCTCTCTCTCTCTCTCTCTCTCTCCCCCTCGCTCACTCTCTCTCTTGCTTATTCTCTCAGGTACATATAGTCGGAGTCGCGTCGATCGCGAACTCGCGAGAGGCAACACTCGCCCGGCGAGACGCGCGACCTCGCTCGTTCTCAGAAAGCCGAGCACCAGGACGCCGCATCGTCCTCGTCGTCCTCATCGGGTTTTTCACGCGACCAGGGACTTTGGCGCGATCTTACAAACAGAAAATGTTGCCCTTTTCCTCCCCCCACTGCCCCTCCTTTTTGTTATCTTTTTCTTCCCCTTATCGCAGCGCACCTGATTCCTCGGAGAATCCGAGGAGACGAACGACAAAACGAGTTTCGCACTGTCATATTTCAACTTCAATTGTTACCCGAAGGGTGAAGCCAGCAAAGAGTACGCACTTGAGAAACTTTTATTTCTAGGAAAATCAATGTTGATAATACACTTTGTACGTCTTATTTGAATTAAGCTTTGGTCATTAAGGAACATTGTTTTAAATATAAATCTTAACAATCTCGAAGAATATAAAAAGGCCTAAACTTGGAACTCGTCCCGTGCGCACTCATAGGGTGCCGTGTTGCAAAGAGTGCGCAGTGAGAACACTTCATAGAAGCTAAGAGTGAGCAAGAGTGGGCAGAACTGAGTAGTGGTAAGGAATAGTGGTAAGAGTGCGCACTCTTTGGGGACGTGCTCTTACCAAATACGTGTTTCTGTCTATGGTCACTATAATTTTCGTAAGCAAGCAAAACGGCGACATAACCTCTAAATAAAAACAAAATTTCGATCACAAATTTCAAGTATAATAACATTCGTTGGGTGCAACCACTGAGAAAAAATATCATTGATCCAATATCGTTGGTGTTATTGAATGAAATTTCGTTTATTCAATTGTAAAATTGTTGGTGTAAATAATCGGATTTATTAGTCCAAACAAAACGCTATTGACTTTAATAACATGATAAAATTTAAAGTTTTTTTTCATTCAAAAGATATATTGTTAGCCGAGAACAATATATTATTGAAACTATCTAAAAAATTATCGCGAACAAATTATATAGTTTTGCATGCATTTTTCTACAACGAACGAAAAAAGCGTTTCAATTCATAGCATGAATATTGTTGATTCGAGTACACAAGAAAAATTGAATTTCGCTCGTGTGATTCAGATAAAATTTCTATTGAGTAAATATGTTATTTTATTTTTTTCACCATATCCGCTATTGATTTCCAAGTACATTATTCGTTAAAACATTAATATTTTATTTTGATTGAAAAACATTAAGCTAATGTCTAGATTGGTTAAAAAAATATGCGAAAATGAAATTTGTTTCTTGCGCATTTGGTTGAAAAAATTCAATCAAATCATGGCCGAGTGTCACCGAAATGATAGGTGTGAGGAAACCCGTAGTTCTCGGAGTAACCGCTAGAAGCCGCACGCGCGCTCGTTTCTCGTAAGCGTAGCGCGAACCGAAAATCTACTTAAACGCCGGAGAAACTCTAAAGAGTATGACTTCTTGGCCTGTGGCTAAGATCAAAGTGTAGTATCTGTTCTTATCAGTTGGATATCTGATATTCTCTCCACTATTGTCGTGGATAATCATTCTAATGCTCACTTTCTATTTAAGATTTAAGGCGTTACCCCCACTTGTAGCGCAAAAAAGGCCTTTTTCATGAATTTTTTTAAAGAAAACTACAAAACTTTTTTAATCGATCAATATACCATCTTAAAGAATACATCTTGAAGAACTTTCAGTAATTTTTTTATTGAAAAATATTACATTGTTTAGTGGCAAATGGCCGTCAATGAAAGAATGTTTTTAAATACACGGTTTGCGGTGACCAACATTGCGGCGAAGTGGATCATCTGAAAAAAAAATGCGGATGGATTTAGTCAAATATAAGTATAAACTAGTCTTTAATCGAAGGATTTTAAAAAATATTCATTTTTCACAAAATGGCGGACAGTCAAAGTTAATGGTTCGATTTTAACGAAAAAAAGGCCGTTTTTTGGCTATAAAACGGCCATTTTTTTCGAAAAAAAAAATCGAACGATTAAAGACTACATTTTTATGTATTAAATAAGCCTGCAAAATTTCGAGAAGATCGGTTCATTAGTGTACGAGTAATCTTGGTCACCGACTTCAGAAATGCCATTTTGAGAACAACGCGTTTAAAGTTTCAATTTCAGTTTACACGAAGAAAATATTTTTTTTTTGTAAACTTACATAGAGTCATCTATTCCTATACTCATAGAGCCATCTATTCTCAGATACTTATACTTCAAAAAAATGCAATAAAAAAAAATCGATTTTTTCACAATCGCAATTGGGGGTAACCCCTTAAAGCAAATTGAAAAACTTACGTCCCCTGGCGTGTTCGTTTCGATGCAGTAAAGAAATAATTAATTCTATTGATTATATATTTGTCCGAAATAAAAAATGTTGTAGTTATTTCATCCATACATCTACGGATTGTATATAGAATGATTTTACTAGAATATAATTTCATCTGAATGATAATATAGATATTCAGAGAACAGAAGAGTTTTTTTTCAAATCAAATAATGTTATTTAAATCAATCACATTTTCCAATATTTTATAGTATTATAACAATCTCATATATCGGTGGCACTCCGCAGCGGTACATTTATTTGGATCAACCAATGTATTTTTTTTTATTCAATTGGTTTTTTTTGCTCAGTGAACGAATCGCAAACTTTACAAAACGTGTTTAAAATTGTTAAAAAATCTATTATTAGTCACAAAATTGGAAATATATACCTCAACGAAGCGAGTTGTTGTTCAACACCTTGACATGACGTATGCCACTGACCGATTAGGTGGTGTTGCCAACACAAGAAAAAATAAAATATTTGAAAGCCCCGCGTACCTTTGGGACTCTACCCACCTACATAAGTGTGAAAAACAAAAAAATGCGATGTCATTGAATTGTCCCGAAGTTCCATTGCATTCCCAGAGAAACTTGGCAAAGTTAGCGGGTTCGTCCGCGTCGTCAACCGCATTTTATCCGAAAATTGAGCAAAAACGAGACGCTTCCTCAAATATTCGTTCCGAATCTGAAATAAATGTAATTCGGATGCGCTTGATCGCTGTTCGGATCATCGTTACGTGTAATTTGTTAATTCCTCACGAATCGCATCACGACGCTTCTGACGTCCACACATGTACACACAAAGCGAGTATATCCCGCTACGAATTCCCTCGTGTGAAGTGAATCATTAAAAAATCATCAAATTCTTCGGTAATCGAATAAAAATGAGATAGTACAGGCGTACGTGTACCCGGGGCCAAATTTCTCATCCAAAAGTACTCTCGTCTCGTGAATGGGTCGCGAAGATGCGCGCGATACGTTTTTCCCCGGCCGATGAGCGAAAAAAAGGGCAGACCGCCATCAATCATAAATAAAGGTGCACACATTCGAAACTGAAAAAGATACGTTGCAATATATTTATTCCGAGGGTATTCTCACGTTCCCATGTCACATTGGGGCCCACATACACACGCACACGTATGCGCACGCATTACGTAGAGCAAGTACAGGAGGCATTACGATGATGGTACCCGCAAGAGTTCTCGGTAAGTTCGAGCGTGTAAGGTGCACCCAGAGGTGTTCTCGGCTCCGGTATAGCCTGCTGATCGGCTTTTGCCTCAAACACTCATACCCGTGCATATGTGTATGTACGTACACCAGAGAAAGAGAGAGAGACAGAGAGAGAGAGAGAGAGAGAGCCCGCGGCTTGACGAATTCCGGTGCACGCGTATATCCAAATACCAACGATGAAGAAGGACGTAACTGACATCGTTTTGCATGTTAAATTGCACCGTTTCGGGTCCTCTTTCTCAGCTTGCATACACGATACACGTGCAAATCTACGACCACACTCGTAAAATCACACGGTGGATGAGAAAAATCCGCGAGAGCGAGAAAGAGAGAGAGAGAGAGAGAGAGAGAGAGAGAGAGAGAGAGAGAGAGAGAGAGGTGGATCTCACCCGGACTCTCCGGGGCACCGGAACGTGAGAGAGCTCTCTCCGCAGAGGACCAGGATTCATGCGATGCGAACGCGCCCAGGTGAGAGTGGGAGACCCCCGTAGGCTCGCATGATCAGAGGAGAAGAGTTAACCCGGGGGTTGGTCGATGAGGGGACCGGGCGGTTGCGGGGGAAAACGTCTGTTCCCTGGACCGTCGCGAGGTCCAGACCATCCGGCGAACTCTCGCGCGATCATCGTATCATCCGGTGAGACGAAAACGACGAGAGGGAAAGAGATATTATGAGAAGAGAAAGAGAAGAGACACAGAGAAAGAGAGAGAGAGAGAGAGAGAGAGAGAGAGAGAGAGAGAGAAAAAGAAAGGGGTACTGTCAGAAAGAGAGAGAGAGCCAGAACACAAGAGTTGGGACGGGTCGGGGCCAATGTTCGAGAATGACCAACTGACGAAGTTTTGCAACGAGATATATGGTCCACTCCGACTCGGTCGTCGTTCCTTCTTCCTTTTTTCTTTCCTCATCTCCGGAACCCTCCCCCAGCTCCATAAGTCCCGCAGTTTTTTTTCTTGCATCCCATATTTATGGCCGTTCACGAGCACTTAAAATTCATCCATTTTTTTCAGCCTGGGAGCTTTCCGTCGAAATGATGCATTGCATTGTTTGATTGAATGATAAAAAATATCAATATTTTTAAATCTTCGGACGGGAGAGAGGGCTCGGTATACCTTCGAAACGCGCACTCACAGTTAACGGGCTGTCTGGTCGAGATCAATATAACGCGTGAGAGAGCACGCAGTATAGGCGTATACAAGGGATCGCATTACCGAAGTATTCTGGGCAGTCGGAACTGACGAAAAGTAGTATTGTTTTAAAGTTCTATTCTTTTTAAAGTTTCTGAACTTAAAGTTCAGCGCTGTGACTAGTGCTGTTTATTATTATTATTGTTGTTGTTGTTGTTGTTGTTGTTGTTACTAGTATCTTTTCCTCCTCCTCGAATATCATCGATTTCACTTTCACCCCACACTTATCTTCACTATTTCCAGTGGCTGTGAGACCCCAGTGCGTTGTCCATAGCCACCCATTCGTGATACATCATCCTATCGTAGTTCCACGAGGGCACGGGGAAACTATAGAAAACTGATGCGCAAACCTTGCCTTGACATCAGAAACTCAGTAAAATTGTCGCCCACTCAGTTTTCGGTGCGCGGCCCAATAGGCAGCTAACAAGGAACATCACTTTGGATTACATCTACCTAGGTAAGTCAAATAACAGCATTTGCCAAAAAAAATTTTTTTTTATCGATAGTATCACCTTTTAGCTATAATCCCGGCAATTTTTATTGACATATTCCTGAAATTGAACGAGCTACAGCCTCCAACGTTTTTCTCAAAACACTGTTTCCAAAGTCGGTGGACGTGATATCTCAAGAACTACTTGATGGATCGTTTCCAAATTCACAGGAGATACGACGACACATATTGAAAGGTCATTGACGATCTCACTTTTTTCAAATCGATCTTCATTTTTTCTTAGTTACGTAAAAATGACGACTTGTATCTTAGATTTCCTATGCTGAAGTTCCAATTCGTCGACACGTTGTTTAAATAAACGATTTAGAAAATCGACAATCGTCAACGACTCGTATTTATTGTTAACTTGAATAATCCGTTTGGTTTTTATACTTCAGATGGACCGTTTAAGCTGGAGAGGGTCCACCGCCGAACGTCGCGAAAAAAATTTCATCATCTGCCGGCGGCCATGTATTTGTTGTTTTTCTGTATTTTTTGTCATTTTTTAAGGTTCTCAATATATGTACCTGTGTGATGAAAAAATGCGTTTCTTTTTCACCTACTGTTTTCCAGAAAAAAGAATTGGAATATGGCAATTTTTTCGAGCTTCTAAGTAGATGTAGCCCCTTAAGTGTCCGCCTCCGATTTTGTTGGAACTCATATGAGTGATGAAGCGATAAAAACTATCAGACACGTATTTTTCTTTTATCGGTAGAAAAACGGTTTTCGAGGGGGAAACTACCCCTCAAAGGAAGGCGTGTCGAGGGATGATTTAGTAGTTTCAACCCCAAGCGATCTGAATGAAACAAAAACTAAAATACTTCTAATGTAAAGCGATGGAAAAACCACTACAGAAGTATTTTAAAAAAATTGAATCAAAGGGTGACACGCCTATCTTTGGGTGGTGGTTACACCCCTTAAGGCGTTACCCCCACTTGTAGCGCAAAAAAAGGCCTTTTTCATGAATTTTTTTAAACAAAACTACAAAACTTTTTTAATCGATCAATATACCATCTTAAAGAACACATCTTGAAGAACTTTCAGTAATTTTTTTATTGAAAAATATTACATTGTTTAGTGGCAAATGGCCGTCAATGAAATAATGTTTTTATATACACGGTTTGCGGTGACCAACATTGCGGCGAAGTGGATCATCTGAAAAAAAAATGCGGATGGATTTAGTCAAATATAAGTATAAACTAGTCTTTAATCGAAGGATTTTAAAAAATATTCATTTTTCACAAAATGGCGGACAGTCAAAGTTAATGGTTCGATTTTAACGAAAAAAACGGCCGTTTTTTTGCTATAAAACGGCCATTTTTTTTCGAAAAAAAAATCGAACGATTAAAGACTACATTTTTATGTATTAAATAAGCCTGCAAAATTTCAAGAAGATCGGTTCATTAGTGTTCGAGTAATCTTGGTCACCGACTTCAGATATGCCATTTTGAGAAAAACGCGTTTAAAGTTTCAATTTCAGTTTACACGAAGAAAATATTTTTTTTTGTAAACTTACATAGAGTCATCTATTCCGGGCATAAAAAAAACTGCACTTCAAATTGCACTTCAAAAAAATGCAATAAAAAAAATCGAGTTTTTCAAAATCGCAAGTGGGGGTACCCCTTAAAATAGTTTTTTCGCCAATGAAAAGAAACACGTATCTAATGGTTTTCAATGCTTCATCACATATATGAGTTTCAACAAAATCGAAAGAGACCACTACCCAGGCCAATGCTGGTTAAAATGGGCAATCGCCGAAGCTGTAGGTATTCCCATCAGGTGAGCACCACTGCGGATCTGTACTATTAATATTAATTTAATTATTAACCCTACACCTATTTTGGGTACCCTAGGTCGTCAGACATGTTGAGACCGAGGATTGTGTAGTGATCATAATATATAAACAAATGTGTATTTTTAGCCTTAATTATAGTGAAACTGAAACGACAGACTCGGCTTAACAAAAATGAGAATGGTAGAACAGGAAATATCATGTGTACAAAGTTATAACGTTTTTAACAATAAGCAAAAACTTGTCCGAAAAACCAGCCTAAAATGCAGAGTTTTGCGATAAAAGTGCTACATTTTGTTCAGAAATCCGACCGCGCCGATGAAAAAGAAAACCGCTTCGAGTCGATTTATTTCAATTAAATTAAACATTAATTTAAGAATTTTACAAATAACTGACCGCAGGTTTTTATTCCTGCTAAAAAATATGTCCAAATCTGTTCAGGCAGTGGTTTTCACTTTTTTATCCCCTGTCTCCCTCTTGTTCGCTCTCTGCCTCTCTGCCCCCTTATGCAACTCTTTTCTTTCCGTTCGCCAGATATGATAAGCAGGAGGCCTGCAATGCTCCGTCTGTTGTGGGGAGACGCAAGCCCGAGAGATGAGAGTGAGAGAGGGAGAGCGGGAACGCGAGAGGACACGTCGAGAGCATATCCGGAGAGTGTATTCTTTCCCTCTCATCGTGAGCTCGTCGATTCGGCCCAATTGAGCTGCAAGAGTTGGACTGGGTCGGGGCCAATGTTCGGGAATGACCACCTCTTTTGCGCCAAGTCACAAGATATAGGTATCGTCTATTCCCATCTCTCTCTCTCTCTTTCCCCCTCCCCCTCTCTCCCTCTCGAAGGCTCTGTGTTCCTCTGATTTCTCAAGTCCATCCAATGGATGCACATTTTTTACGAACCCTCCTGTATAAATTTCTTCTCAACGCCTACACACTGAGAAATGTACAACGCACTTACAACAAACGGCTATGAGGAAAGATGGAGTGTACTGAGTATATTGGCAGGGCAAAAAATAATACGGCTAATGTTACTTCATATAATTGCCTTACCATTAAGACTTCTGCCATTAACGAGAAAATAGGATTATCCTCTTAAAAAGACAGCAACAGGCGATACCCTTTAGGTTTTATGAGGGTGCTCTTCGGGCCACAGGTCTGCATAAACTTGGGCTCCGAAAAACGACCGATTTGCATTATTTTTTTTTCTGACGAAAGTATTGGGATGACAAGATCTTTATGACGCGAGATTTAAGGCGGGACACCACTGTGGTGGGTAACAAAATCGATTTTTTGCATATTGAGAGTATACACATTCAAGATTATGTGAAAAAATTCAATTTCAAATATTGAAAATTGACCAAGTTATAGACAATTTAGTGAGAGCAGGTAGCGCAACAATTTACGTATACTAAAACGTTCAATTGCGTTTTTCTCAGAACGACTTTTCTCGTCCGATTGTCAACTTAAAAAAACCAAAAGTTCCGCAATTGCAGTAGACTTATTGTCTTTGAAATCTATTAGGAGTACAACTTTGCAGTGACCGTTTTACTTAGAGAGCCACTGCAGCCGAAGTAGTGGCCCTAGCTCAATAAAAAAGTGGCATTTTAAACTAGAGGCTCTGCCAATGTAAACAATTTAAAAAAGCTAACGGATATGTGTATGCACTATAAAGTTATAGGCACTCAAACATGGCAACCTACGAACCGAATTCTCAGCATTTGCGGGAGGTTATGATTTACTTCGTCAACATCAAGAAATCTGCGGCTGAGGCCCACCGTTTGCTTGTAGATGCTTACGGGGAGGATTCTATTAGTGAGAAAACGTGTCGGCGGTGGTTTCAACGCTTCAAAAGTGGAGATTTTGAGGTCGAGAACAAGCACGGTGGCGGAAGGCAGAAAGTTTTTGAAGACGGGCTGACAGCTGGGCGTTGTGTACTATGAGCTGCTCAAACCATCCGAAACCATCACAGGGGAACTCTACCGACGTCAGTTGATGCGCTTGAGTAAGGCACTCAAAGAGAAACGGCCACAATTCAACGAAAGACATGACAAGGTGATACTGCAGCATGACAATGCCCGACCCCATGTTGCAAATGTCGTGAAAAAGTACTTGGAAACGCTGAAATGGGAGGTTTTATCCTACCCGCCGTACTCTCCAGACATTGCCCCTTCCGACTATCACTTGTTCCGGTCAATGGCATACGATTTGGCTGACCAGCACTTCGGTACTTACGAAGAAGTCAAAAATTGGGTCGATTCCTGGATTGCCTCCAAGGACCAAGACTTTTATCGACGCGGGATTCGAATGCTACCTGAAAGATGGGCCGAGGTCGTAGCTAGCGACGGGCAGTACTTTGATTAAAAAATATGTAGCCACTTTTTTATAATAAAGCCTTAAACTTTTGAAAAAAACGGTCACTGCAAAGTTGTACTCCTTATAGTATTTTTCAGGCCCCCGAATACAAGTAAAAATTCCACCAAAATTACACTATTTTTAACACCCGCCATTTTGTGAACTTTTTTCGAAAAACGGTTACGTACAACTACATTTATATAGATTATAAAACTTTTTTATTTTTCTTTCCTAGATCAACCATTGTCAAGTTGTCGATCCGGCCATTGGACCACATTTCTTATACAGAGGCTCTATATTACACTTCAATTAAGAGGTTGATTTTTCATTTTTCCAAACAAGAATGTACCCGAAATAAGTCCAATGTATGCTTAATAACGTACCTTTTTTATAAATCCCAAATACGCAATCTATAGTAAACAAAAAAAATCAGAAAAACGACCTCACTTAGCCCGTCACAGTGCCCTCCTCTCTCAACACACATTTAATAAATAGCCTTGCCAAGTTTTTATTTTTTATTGAAAAATATTGGTAAACAATGAATGTATTATTATTTAAACAAAATGCGGTCGCCGCTGCACGGCCAAGCGATGCAGGTGTTTCTTGCAACCAGGGTGATCTGAAATGAAGGATTAAAAAATCCCCTTTTCGTATAATAACGAAACGTTCATATGGCCGGATACTTTTTTGAAACTTTGGAAATTACGTAAATGCCAAGGTATATAAAAAAGCACGATCGTCGACAAAAAGAAAGAACTTTAATGATTTGTAATTAACAAATGAAAAAACGTATCATAAAATCATCCGGTCATCCGATGAAAAATGTTATAAGCTATGCTTTGTCGGAATTCGAAGTGAATCCTACCAATAAATTTTGCGACATGACGAAAGAAAAAAGTTCACCGCTGCGCTGTGGCCGATCTGCCCCTTGACAAAAATCGTCGGAAGTCTCTCAATTTTTGGAATTTTTCAATAATCTTCCTTGCAAATTAAATCAAGACCCGAGGTTATAAAACAGTGCAATAAAAAAATCGTATTTTTTTAATTCAAAGTTTGTCCAGACCCCTCGAACTATAATCAGCTATACTACCCTTTTTCACCACGGGTCCATTTTTTGCAAATATAAAATATTCTCTCATTCGGTGAACAAAATCCTCACCCTCCAGCGCATAAAGGACGAATGCGAAAGAAATGTTCATTTTATAAATCCGCCCTTCAATTTCATCCCCGCGCGAGGAGGGTGCAAAAAAATCAGAATTGCTTTTTCACCTCCCGCCTTCCGCAGTTCTTCGCTTCATCGGCATGGCCGCGACCGGAAGCGAAAGAATGTGCGTACTCTACTCCAATGTCTCGCTTCCCACAGATTCGTGGCGGGTCCTCCTCCCCAAGATAGTAAGACAGAGAAGAGAGAGAGAGAGAGAGAGAGAGAGAGAGAGAGAGAGAGAGAGAGAGAGAGAGAGAGAGAGAGAAAGAGAGAGAGCAGCGAAGGGGGCGAAAGATGATCGTCAAACTGGCGCGGTTCGCACAGTGATCACCGTCCCAATCTTTCGGTAAACGCGGACGAGAGGGAGAGGAGCCAGCGCTCTTGCCGTGTGCGTTTAAGATTCGATCACCGCAACTATGTCGTCCGCGGCTGCTCACATATATACATTAGATATATCCTTACCCACACACGCGTTTATATATACTTTTATATATACTTTTATATATACGGTGTGCGGATGAAGTGTGATAATCTGCGGCCCAGGCACATTTTCGAAGTCCTTGAATTCGAAAAAACTACCGAAATAAACCGAGGCAAAGCTGGGCTCTGCAAACGAAATTTCAAAAGTTTTACCTCAACTTTTCTCAACATACGAAACCAACATTAACAAGTTCAATAGCTACGACAAAATTTTCCATACACAGTGGCCCGAAAAGTGACGTCCTAAAGGAACATCTACACACCTCGTATCAATACCTATCCGAATCATCCCCATGTATGTTCTACCATTTTTCTTAGTTTTCGAGAAATAAGCATTAAAAATGTTTTTTTTTTCGACATTTCCGGTAGCACAGGTCTTTATTATTTTCACTTTCGTATATAGACTTTCCTCTCAGAAGTTTCAGGACGAAGTAGAAAATGTACCACGTGACATATGGGTGGGACAGAGATGCTGACATTTTCGAATCCATATTTCTCAAAGGTGGATAACATGTAGGGCAAAAGAAAATCGTCAAGCTCTACGTCAGGAAAGTCTCCCGAGCCTGATACCTTGTTTTGCCTGAAAAACTCAAACATCTATGAAGAAACTGGGTTCGAAAATTTGTGAGGTTATGTTCACCTCATACACGTTCTCAACAGCAATCCGGAATCATTTAGACTAGTATAACTATCTTTGTTCACCATCTGAACTTTAGTAACTGATCCTCGCAAACCTATTTTCCAATCTTCCGATCAAGATGTAAGGCATTGCGGGGTTAGGCCACTCTAGAAGCCAAAAAAATAGAGTTTTTGGGGATTTTTCTTCAGTAAAACTACAAAATAAATCGAGATTGCAAAAAAGGATGTTTGTCATACATATCAGGGGCTGTATACAATAATTTTTTTGAAGCGATTAATTTCGAAATGGCGGCTGTGCAGCGTTTTTGCGATGACGTCTCCGTTTTTCCAGGGTCCACGGCCGGACGAACAGCACCTGTAATGTTTGAATTGTAATGAGCCAATGAATTTTTTTCGATTATATATAATAACTGCTATAGAAGTACGTAGGATTTTTTCGATATATTGATTTTTTGCCAAATGCCGCACTTCTAAAGTGGAAAGTGAAAAATTTGCCTAAAAAATCAGATAATCTAAAGTCAGATAATTGTTAATAACAAATGAACTATCCAATATAAAGAAAAAATCCTACGTACTTCCATAGACAATGTATTTTTCAAAATACATTCAACATTTCAAGTGAATCGGTTGAAAATTGTCTATGTTTCCGGCCAACTTACAAAAATGCAGTTTTGAGATGAACGCTGCACAGCCGCCATTTTGAAATTAATCGCTTCAAAAAAATTATTGTATACAGTCACTGATATGCATGATAAACACCCTTTTTGTAATCTCGATTTATTTTGTAGTTTTTCTGAAGAAAAAAATCCCCAAAAAGCCTATTTTTTCGGCCTCTAGAGTCGCTTAAAATCGTGAGAAAAGCACATAAACGAAAGAGTAAAATAAAAAATGCCTATTTCTAGAAGTAAAAAATATCGTGGAACATAGATTGGGGTGAATCGGACAGGTATCTAGATTTTCCTTTTGCACGTCACTTTTCGGGCCACCCTGTATATGTTTGAGCGCATATACATGCATGCGTACATACATCCATACAAATGCACTCGCAGCACACACATGACTATATATAAAATACATCCATATGCACACTTATTTGTGTACACACGTATATGCCTTGGTAGCTCGACAGTGAGCGCTGGTGTCGTTGCCCTCTTCTTCGGTCTGATCCCCCGATGGTACACACACCGCGAACACTTGCCCGTAGCTTGCACAGAACGTATTCGTGCGAGTGTTCTTGCGTGCGTGTGCGTTTGCACGCGCGCGCGCGCGTGTGTGTGTGCCGTCACGTCTCTCCTGGTTCTTCCCTATACCATCTTCGTCACCGTTGTCGACTCCTCGATCTACTCACCGTCTCTTCCTCTTCATCCCGTTTCTACTTGAACACCACTTTGACTCTCCACCTTCACCCTCCTTTAACCCACGTATATAGATACGCAGACATTATTTGTACAAGAATAGTGAATATTTTGTACCTTTCCCATCTATGGAATGTCAGCTAAGAGCCCATCAGGCTAATTTGAGAATGGTCCTTCATTAGTTTCTAAACGAATCGTTGCTTTTGGGCTCGGAGCAACCCTTAAATAGATAACTCTTGTGGAAATATACCTACAGTCACCTAAAGATGTTTTTGGAGGTATTACATCGTGTTGAAGAAGGGGCCGGTAGGCTTCTAGAAGAACCGGCTTCGAATATCTTCAAAATCACCCATCCCAATGTATATGTATAATTGTGATAACAATGATAATAAGGTTTTAAAACTATAAACATAAGGGCGCGGTCACACTGGCGAGCTATTAACTGGTAGATAGTGTGCTAGTAAACTATTAGCGAATCACGGTCATATTGGTGAGCTAATAACTAGAAGAACTAGCTAGCAAACTAGTATCCAGCGATTGATACACAATGCTGGGACACAACGCTGAGCTATAAACAATGGAATGTTGAACTGTCGGATAGTACCAAGCGAGTAACGTTGGACTACTAGTGTCGAAGCTATGTCTATAGACGTCAATCTGCAAGCGAGTAGATACTACACCCGTCGAATTAGCTAAGCTGCAACTTCAGTAGTTCACAATGTGAACCAAACACTAGTGAACTACTGTATAGCCATTTCGCTCTGACCTTGTAGCTTAGCTCTTCTTGAGCTAATTAAATCGCAGCTTAGCTCTTGAGCTATTAAATTGCAGCTTAGCTCTTCTTGAGCTAATCAAATCGCAGCGTAGCTCTCCTTGAGCTGATCAAATCGCAGCTCAGCTCTTCTTGAGCTAATCAAATCGCAGCTTAGCTGTTCTTGGGCAAATCAAATCACAGCTTAGCTCTTCTTGAGCTAATAAAATCGCAGCTTACCTCTTGAGCTATTAAATCGCAGCTTAGCTCTTCTTGAGCTAATCAAATCGCAGTTTAGTTCTCCTTGAGGTGATCAAATCGCAGCTTAGCTCTCCTTGAGCGGATCAAATAGCAGCTTAGATCTCCTTGAGCTGATCAAATCGCAGCTAAGCACTTCTTGGGCTAATCAAATTGTAGCTTACCTCTTCTTGAGCTAATCAAATCGCAACTTACCTTTTCTTGAGCTAATCAAATCACAGCTTAGTACTTACTAAGCTAACCAAATCGCAGCTTAGCTCTTCTTGAGCTAATCAAATCGCAGCTTAGCTCTTCTTGGGTGAATAAAATCGCAGCTGAGCTCTTCTTGAGCTAATCAAGTCGCAGCTTAGCTCATGAGCTATTAAATCGCAGCTTAACTCTTCTTGAGCGTTCAAATAGCAGCTTAGCTCTTCTTGGGCTAATCAAATCGCAGCTTAGTTCTTAAGCTATTAAATCGCAGCTTAGCTCTTCTTGAGCTAATAAAATCGCAGCGTAGCTCGTTTTGAGCCAACCAAATCGCAGCTTACCTTTTCTTGAGCTAATCAAACGGCAGCTTAGCTGTTCTTGAGCTGATCAAATCGTAGCTTAGCTCTCCTTGAGCTAATCGAATCGCAGCTTAGCTGTTCTTGGGATAATCAAATCGCAGCTTAGCTCTTCTTGAGCAAATCAAATCGCAGCTTACCTCTTGAGCTATTAAATCGCAGCTTAGCTCTTCTTGAGCTAATCAAATCGCAGCTTAGCTCTCCTTGAGCTGATCAAATTGCAGCTTAGCTCTTCTTGAGCGGATCAAATAGCAGCTTAGATCTCCTTGAGCTAATCAAATCGTAGCGTAGCTCTCCTTGAGCTAATCAAATCGCAGCTAAGCTCTTCTTGAGCTAATCAAATCGTAGCTTAGCTCTTCTTGAGCTAATCAAATCGCAACTTAGTTCTTTTTGAGCTAATCAAATCGCATTTTAGCTCTTCTTGAGCTATTAACTCACAGCTTAGCTCTTCTTGAGCTAATCAAATCACAGCTTAGCTCTTCTTGGGCGAATCAAATTACAGCTATGCTCTTCTTGTGCTAATTAAGCCGCAGCTTAGCTCATGAGCTATTTAATCGCAGTTTCGCTCTTCTTGAGCTAATCAAATCGCGACTTAGATCTTTTTGAGCTAATCAAATCGCAGCTTAGCTCGTTTTGAGCTAATCAAATCGCAGCTCAGCTCTTCTTGAGCTAATCAAACCGCAGCTTAGCTGTTCTTGGACTAATCAAATCGCAGCTTAGCTCTTCTTGAGCTAATCAAATCACAGCTTAGCTCTTCTTGAGCTATTAAACAGCTACTAGCTACTGATTAATAGCTCGTAATGTGACCGCAACCTAAGAGGCAAGTTCTGAGATTTGCAGAATTCTCACGTCACCCGTAATTTTTAACTTATCGACTAGCACGGACGATCGTCGACAAGCCTCGAACGTACCAGATGAGGGTAGGAATTTCGCCCATCCGGGATTTTCCAAATTGTATACAGAAGCAATTCGGGATGCATCTTTCCCCAGAAAGTCTGGCAATTGCACGCTTGATCCTACTCACGGATATGAATCACACCTCTCCAGTGCAATTGACAGGTCCAGTGTACTTGATTGCAGTACCTAGACGTTCATAAGTACCCACTAACTTTACAATTCATTCTTCCAAGCACACGTGAGACTGGTTTTCATACGGAATAACGATAAATATCATGTAGTAATTTGAAAATTAGATATACTACAAATGATGTACTGCGAAATTACCTTCGCAATAATTCACAACACTCAAAACTCTTTTTTCCCTTATTGCATCGTGAAAATTCACATAAATTTCAGCACACAATTTTGCAGTATACGCTATTCATTTTTACCCACGAATTTTTCTTTCAATCCTCCTCAGCGTTAAAAGATCCCGCATAATGAATTTGCACATCGCAACTTCCCACGCAGCAACTCTCACATCACAGTTTACTGTATATGTATAACAATCCCCAATCTTCATGAATTCGTATACAACAAGTGCAGTGGTTAATCCCTCGATGCGATACATTTCCATGGCAAGATACCCTCTAGAATAAATTTCAACATTACACTCTCGTATGTAAAAACATTTCAATATACTCACATTCCGCACAGCCAAGGAACTCGCCGTTGGACATGTACATGTATGTAGGGTGTCATATTTTTTATCTGTCACGAATTCTTTTCTCAAAGTATGCGTTATTCGGAACAATGTTCCCAATAAAATAACTTGATAAAACAATAATCACTTATTGAATAAAATGACAATAATAAAATGATGTAAAAAGTTGTTTCGAGGGGAATATATAATATTAGTGTCAATTGAGCTGCGATAATCGGAGGTTACTCGTTTAAAAAAAAACTGTAGGGGAAAGGTGTACGATTTGATCCCACATGAGGTAAGATGATAATTTTCGATAGCGACAAAACTATTAACGCTATCTAGTGATAATATTTGGCAAAACATAGCGCCCCCCCCCCCCCCCCCCCGTTGGACAATTCATGATGGCGGTGTGAGCGACGCACTTGTTTTGACAGAAAAAAATAAAAATTGTGAATTCAAGCTTAGATAACTTTTATTCCATACTGTCAGTTGCAATCCTTGTTGTGTTTGTGGCTGTCTAATGTGCTTAATTTGGGTTTTGGTTGGCGTGCTAACAGTGGAATACTTATAGGTTATGTTACCGAGCAATGAATGAAAAAGTTGCGTTTGGGGCAAGATTATCCCTAGAGATAATCTTGTACACCTAGAAGGGAATGATGATGTACAACAAATCTTGTACACAAATAACGTACCTAGTTTATTTTTGTTAAATAGATTGTCTACTTATGTACAAACTACACTACTAATGTATAATTGATCGCACAAATAATAATTGATATACCTAAGTGATTTACGACTGGCTGTAGAAGACTGGTTTAGTTTAATTCTAGTTGAGTGAGATCAAACTCATAATATAAAGGTAATTTAACTTGTAAGTTCAGTTTATGTTGTATACCTTAGATTAATATATATAAAGATGTTGTTAAGGGGTTACCCCCACTTGCGATTTTGAAAAAATCGATTTTTTTTTATTGCATTTTTTTGAAGTATAAGTATCCGGGCCCATACTTCTGTATGGGCCCGGAATAGATGACTCTATGTAAGTTTACAAAAAAAAATATTTTCTTCGTGTAAACTGAAATTGAAACTTTAAACGCGTTTTTCTCAAAATGGTTTTTTCTGAAGTCGGTGACCAAGATTACTCGAACACTAATGAACCGATCTTCTTGAAATTTTGCAAGCTTATTTAATACATAAAAATGTAGTCTTTAATCGTTCGATTTTTTTTCGAAAAAAATGGCTGTTTTATAGCCAAAAAACGGCGGTTTTTTTTCGTTAAAATCGAACCATTAACTTTGACTGTCCGCCATTTTGTGAAAAATGAATATTTTTTAAAATCCTTCGATTAAAGACTAGTTTATACTTATATTTGACTAAATCCATCCGCATTTTTTTTTTCAGGTGATCCACGTCGCCGCAATGTTGGTCACCGCAAACCGTGTATATAAAAACATTATTTCATTGACAGCCATTTGCCACTAAACAATGTAATATTTTTCAATAAAAAAATTACTGAAAGTTCTTCAAGATGTGTTCTTTAAGATGGTATATTGATCGATCAAAAAAGTTTTGTAGTTTTCTTTAAAAAAATTCATGAAAAAGGCCTTTTTTGCGCTACAAGTGGGGGTAACACCTTAACTCGAGCAAATTTTTTTCTTCACATTTACCTAATTTCTCTAAAATAAAAAATCCTAAAATAGGGGCAAGATGATCCGGAGGATCATCTTGAACACCGGGGTGTCCAAGATGATCCTTATGTAAGGTTTTTAAGAAGGCAATATTTTTACATTGAAACCCTAATAAATTGAATATTTCGAATATGCCAGTCATAAGATAGATAAATATGCCAGTACTAAACGCTTCCAAATCTTAATTATGTTGAATATTTTTTAAATTACGAGCATTCTCCTTTAGGAGGATCATCTTTTACACCTTTCTACTAACATGAAACAAGAAAAGATCTTGTATCGTTATCAGTCATATATGTCATATAATCCTGTCGGTCTGTCGTTGCATGCTCGCTTGATTTACATCAAAGATTATATCCAGCTATTTCCAGACCGACTACACTTTCCGGAGCAACGTCAAGGACCGTCCCCAAAGCAGCTCGACGGCCAATAGCCAACATTGCCTAGGAACGGGTTCAAAATGTTACTTTCCCCACACGTGGATACGCCGGATGAGTATGGGTATCCTCAATGTACGATGCAGAAATCGACGTCGCGTATGCCAAAGAGTGATCAGGCCGAGGCGATTCCGAGCGAGCCGTACCGGCACCGATCTCTCTCTCTCTGTCCCTCCCCCTCTTCCTCATATTCTTCCTCCTCCTCCGCCTCCTTCTCTCGTTCGCTCATTCCCTCTCTCCTTCTCCGCGAGCACCTGTCGTATACAGCAGCAGGAACGTCCAAGCAGCAGGAGCGCTCTCCGAGAGAGCGTTACAGGGGGCTCGCCGAGGAGGTAAGTAGACGGGTTATCAGTCGGCACGACATCTTCGTCGCGTACGGGACCACGAGAGAAACCCGGCATCCCCGTGTCTCCATTATTTTTCGTTCGAGCGCACCATATATACGAACGCGTGTATCAACGTACATACAGATACACGTACCGTTTTATGTATGACTACATATGTGTGTTTACGTGGGTGCCTGTGTGCGTGAACATATATACATGCAGAGATATAAACGCCACGTGAGCCGTCAGATTGCGAGGCGACAACGATAAAAACAAATAAAACACGATCACGAGGGCGAGGGAGAAAGGGCGAGAAGGGACAGTGTGTGGGAGGTGAAAAAAAACAACGCTCAAGATACGTACTCTTATAGAGGGGAAAAAAAGTGTATCTTTGAGAAAGTTCCCGCGGAAAATCGCGTGTATCGGAACGGGTGCCGAAAACAATCCCCTGGCACCCTCGTCGAAATTGACATCCATCAATGCACTGTCTCGTGTGTACCAAAGGATAATACACGAAAGTCATCCGAGTTTTATCCAAATTACGTATATCGCGTATTTATTTTCGCGGGTGCGCTGTGTAATTTGACGAAACATCGCGCTTTTCACTGTCGGGCGATGAACGTGATGTGAAGTGCGGAGAACCAAATGAAAAATACAGTTTTGAAGAGTACTGAATAAATTTCGAAGATAACTAATAATTGATGTTATCTTTTAATTCGATTTGCTCCGGCTGAGGGACGTGATCGTGAATATAAATTGTTGATAAGATAACAAGTGGACGAGGAGTGCGTCCTGGAAGATTCGTATGAAAATTGGATAATTATTGGCAATTTTAATAATAATTATTATTGTTATAATCGAGAAGAAAGAGAAAAAGAGGTTGATCTTTTTTTTTCGAAATCGCGAAAGTACGGTGGGTGGACGTCACGGATCCGGTAGTCGGGATGCGGCACGAGGAGGTCCTGAGCTCCGGATAACACGTGGCGGTTTTACACACTCCTCACTAACGAGGTAAGACCCCTCGCTCGCCCACCCCCCCCCCCTCTCTCTCTCTCCCTCTCTCTCTCTGTCTCTCTCGCTCTCTCGCTCACTCTCTCTCTCTGTGTCTCTCTCTCTTTCTCTCTATTTCTCTCTCTCTCTCTCTGTCTCTCTCTCTCTCTCTCTCTCTCTCTCTCTCTCTCTCTCTCTCTCTCTCTCTCTCTCTCTCTCTCTTTA